>JAQGCQ010000033.1:0-35478 GCA_034699945.1 Chamobates pusillus
GGTGGAGAAGCTACGGCCCCCTTACGCACACGGAATAGACGTCGAGGACGACCAGAAGGTGTTCAGTCCGCCGGAGATGACTGTTCCGTCCCGTAACACATCTCAGTTTTAGTAATTAATTAATTGATAGGACTGTCCTTCATCTCAAACAATACTTCTATAAAATATTTTTCTTACGATAATTATTATTATTATTATTGAGAAGAAATGTTTTTCTGTTTTAACAAAATTATTATTCATTGATTAAAGAAGCATGTTCATTTGAAAAAATTAATATTAAATAAAACGAATTTGTTATTTAATTAAATAAATGTTTTATTTATCGATTTTGATTAAAAATGAAAAGAATTTGAGGAGATTTGCTGAACCCAGTCCTTCAACATTTGTGTCATTCACTAAATTGAGGTTCAAATCGTAGTATTGTTTGCAGTGATCGGAATTCGGATAATATTTCTTAGGATTACAGAGGAATTCGACGAAATCTCCCAAACCTTTGTGAACCAAAGTTTTGAAAGTCTTAACCCCTTTATTTCCACATCTATTTTCGATGACAGGGAGGGCACAACTCTCCCACTGTCGGAATCCACAACAGGTTGAATCAATTTGATCGATAAATCTTTCGGTATTATTAATCAAAATGGAGTCAATGGTCAGCGCATAGTACGGGTTATTACAGCTCTTCTTAAATGACTTTTCATTTAAAACTTTGTCTCCAATGCAGGGACTGATAGCAAATAGTTCTGTCAAACAATTAAAGTTTCGATTATTCAAAATTAAATCATTTAAAACATAACTTAAAATTTATAAATAATTTTCAATAAAATTAATGATTAATTGAATTATTTTAAAAATTGTTATCAATTTTTAGAAATGGGAACAAAACGCAAATAAAGTGGAACTTTAGGTTTTAAGACGACTCCAGTCGGAGACCGCAATTCTAGAGGATCAGATGTTTGTTCACAAAATTCAACTTTGAACTTGGTCAAAATCATTGAAATGGTTAAAATGGCTTCAATTTTAGCGAAATGTCTACCAATGCAAGAACGCGGACCCAAACCAAACGACTGGAATGCCATCCAATTAATTGATGGCTTGTTTTCCTCTGAAAACCTGTTGGGATCGAAATCTGAAGGGTTTGACCATAAGTTTGAGTCGCGTTGTATTCTCCAAACCGGGACCTGAACTACAGTTCCCTTTTCGATAACTATTCCATTGATTTTGATATTTTGTTCTGCAATTCGAGTAACAAAACCGACGACTGGAGGAAACAAACGCAACGATTCGTTCCAAACCATTTCCAAATACTTTGATTTATATCCATTGACACAAATATCTTCGCGTAACTGATCCTGAATTGACTGATGTTTAGCCAACAAATATAGAGTATATGTGAGAGCTATAGAAGTGGTTTCATAGCCTGCGATCAGAATAATGTGTGCGTTTCCTATCATCTCATCTCTACTGAGTTTTCCATTTGAATGGCTGTTCATTAGAGCGTCAAATAAATTGTTATCATTTTTCACTCTCTTTTCGTTCTCAAACTCTTTGATCTTCTTCTTGAGATGAGTTACAATCATATCAGTCATACGACCGGCGGTCAGATAATTGTTAATAAATCTGAATACTGTCCGTAAGAACGGAAAAAATAGGGCCAAATCCACGATTGGATTCATTGCGTAATTTAAATATGAATTAAGTGCTGACAATAACTCTTCAGTGATATTCTGATCCAAGTCTTGATTCAGATTAAGAGCAGTCTTACAGATGATATCTAAAGTTATTGATTGCATTCTGTGTTCGACATCAATGATTGGCGATTCGGCCGAAGATTCTTGTTTTTCAACGAATTCGATAAATTTTTTGATACACGAATTCATGCAATCAATCAAATGATGAGATGAAAGCATTTTGTTGTGAGTCAATGGGGGAGACATCACTTTTCGTACATATTTCCATCGCTGACCTCTCAAAAAAACTAAAGAGTCAACAAAAGGCTTGGTTTCGATGAAATTTGGAGGTCTGTCACTAAACATCTTTTGATTCACAAATATTTTTTCGATAATTTCTAAATCATTGATCACAAGAATTGGAATATCAGCCAAAAAGTATCCAAAAATATTCCCATATTTTGCAAACCATTCGTCAAATTTAATATTTGGGTCACTGTTTTCCCTCAAATCATACAAATTGCCGGATATTAATGATGGTACAGGTCCTTTTATACCATTCCTTATAAAAGTCTTCAATACTTTAACTCGCTTTGAATACCATATATAAGACTTGAATACAATATAAGTTATGAACAAAATAATTATTAAAATTAACATTTTTAGCTTATTTTAAATAAAACACAAATCAAATTTCAATTCTCTTCTAAAGTATGTAATAGAAAGTCAATAGTAAACTATAAAATAGATTCTTGGTTTGTTCTATTTTTCCTCCTAATGACGATTTAATGTTAATTTTGATTCAAAAGTTAATTACAGAAAGCTTTTCAGTCGAATGCATTAGATAATAGCCCTTGGCATATTCATAATTATTTAACAATCCATTATATGCCTGAATGAACAGAAATTCTTTGTAAGATGACCAAGCTAGTTCTAATTTTATGATTCCGAATATCAACAGAATATTGAAATAAAATATTCGATACAACCACTTGACTGAAGCAAGGATTCAATGATGGCTTATAAACTGATTATAAACTAATTATTGATTTATTGTAAATTAAATTGAAAACCAATTGATTTAAATTTCGAAAATGACTTTCACTTCATTGCAAGTTATTTCTAATTGAAATTAATTTTTAAGATATGAATTACATTTACATACCTTTTTTGAACTTTGGATTATCGCAAATCTCTTTGACGTGATTAAGCATATGCTCGAGTATAACATTTGCCAATTCCTTATACATAGGAGTTCCACATTTCGTTATATAATTGGAAATACAGCCGAAAAAGTCGTTTCGTAAGACTCTTCAATCGAAAGATCGAAATAAGTTATTATCGAAAAGAATAAATAGAATACAAACCGACCGACAAAGTTGTTCAAACCCTTCTTCAGTCGATAAAATAGCGGTCGGAGTCTTCTCTACTCCTACTTTATGGACATTTTCAATACAAGTTTCGAATTGACTTAAATGGCAGATGTGGTCATTCCTAAAGAGTCGGTGCTGTAAATTCTGACCTTTAATTGATTTCAAACAAATAATTGATAAAAACATAAAAATCCATTTGATTTCAATCATTTTCAATCGAAATAAAACTCTTCAACAAAATTTCGAGAATTTATATTCTAATCCGAAAAGATTTGATCGAAAATTCATATATTAATCGACTTTCACCGAAATTATGACTTATTTGAAGTCAAATATATAAAAGACTTGTGTTTTATTGACTCAACTCATCGATGCATAAATTGATGTCTTTTGACTTACTTTTTATTAATCAAATGAAAGGTTAAAATAATTTGATTGTCTTTTCAGTCGATAATAATTTAATTAATGCGACGATAAGTAAAAAAACAATAGATATTTGATTTGTGAGATCAAAACCAGTTCTGATCATTGCTTATGATTTGAGTCTATAATTGAAATTAAATCAAATTCAATGGCATTATAATTATGTCAACCCTTAATGTGATCATAGGTTTGGTGTTTCTATTAAATCGTAACTCAAAAGGAAAACAAAAACAATAAAATTTCAATAATTATTTATTTGAATTGAATGAAAAGGTAACACAATATTGAGTTTAAAAATCAATAATATCTAGATGGTGTAATTCAAAGTTGTCTTGGTCTATTTATTGACAGTCAAGCGTTTCTTCTCACTTTCCAATTGTGCCAATTGTTCTGAAAATTAAAAAAATGATTCGTTCTTTCAATTCATAGATCAACGAAGAACTGATCCAAAAGATTTTGACTCACTTTTGACCGATTGTTTGGACTGTATTTGAGTGCAACGAAAATATAGATTTGAGTTTTGTTGTCGACTGTAAACCCTCTTTTGATAATCAAATTATAATTAATGAGAGGATAACATCTCAACCAAAATAATTACCCCATTCTTTGACATTGTATTCAATTCATAATCCAATACTTGATATTCTTTTATCTGAATTCAAATAACCATTAGATTAGAGATTAAATAACAATTAATTTACTTTTGCGTCTATTTTATCCATTTTTGAAAATCGAAACAAACTTTTATTGATTGAAACAAAACATTGAAAAAGAGATCAAACATTGATTACGAATTACGTCGACATTTATTTAAGTTTTTTTTTTTAAATATATAATCATTCGTAAAGTCATTAAAAATCAAATATAAATGCAATAAAAAAACAATTAAAACACAAATAATTTCGATTAAATCAAAAATTAGGTATTAATTCGTATAATATTTCGATGAATTAAACGCTTTTTTCAATTAATTTTAAGACAAAATTTGAACCATTCGTTAAGATTTGAATTTTGATTTATGAGACAAATCTTAAGTTGAATTTAAATGAGGTTTAATTCAATTCTATTTAAGAGATGAGAATAAAACATAAATTATTAATTTTTATGATAAATAAGTTATTGAAAAAGAGATCAATTTTAGAGATGAGAGGGTTTTGAGTTCAACCAATCTTTGATTTTTGTGACAATTTTATCGTTGATATTATTGTCAATATTTTTATCATTAATAGTGTTTTCGCTGTTAGTTCTGTTTATGAGACAATCAGAGGTATACTTACTGTCAGGCGTTGCGAATAAAAGTGGACTCACTCCCGACTCATTCATCATTTGACTCGAGTTCTCTCTGTTCTGATTCTTCATGTAATTCAATACATAATTATTCATTCCTTTGAGACCAACCGATAATTTTCTTTTGTTAGAATTGGATGTCTTCGGAGTCTTCACTGTTTTCACTTTTATTGGTTTTTTATGGCCGACCAGTTTGTGCTGATCTAAACTGAACGGATAAGCAGTGTCAAACTTACAGCCCTCGACAACACACTTATAAGGCTTTGGGATTTGACTCTTCTTTTTGAATATTTGGTCGTAATTATAGACAACGATTTGAGAAGAATTATGAGATTCATTGTCGAACACATTCGCCAAATAACTGTTATTCGATTCATTGAAAGTGAATTTCATTTTATGGATACATAACTTCAGTTTTGAAGTTTTGGCCAATTCTTTCAGAGACTTCTTTGATGTCAAACTTTTTCTGACTTAAAATTTAGAAAAAAAATTAATGAATTAAAATCACTTTAAGACACAAAATACCAGATTTTGGTTTCGTTTTCTTTTTAGTTTGAATGAAATCCAATTCTTCGGCCGAATCCGAATCATTAAATTCAGATTTTATATTCTCATTGCTATCAGTGCTAAAGAATTGAATGACTGACGGATCAGTTCTATGACGATTTGCAGACAAATGACTCTTAAGATGAGAGGCCGACACAAAGAGCCGGTACTTATTGGATAAAATACAGAGATCACAGACAAAGAATGGAGAGACAATTCCATTGACTTCAACACCTTTGAAGAAATGGGACATTTCCTTTAAGCTCTCATCTCTTTTCAGTTCAATTTCATTGGATTTATTCTTAATGAGTTCCAGAATTTGGGGTTTCTTTAGTTTCCACTCATTTATGTCTGACTTTTCAATCAAATCAGTTGTTTTGACAATCGATTCATTTTCACGATTTTCTGAAATAAAAAAATAATAATAAAATTAATGGCAAAATAGGAAAAAAAACTACACTTAAAGGTAATACTAACCGCCAACGGGTTCGCCAACAGTCGACACTTCGATCGATTGATTCAAATTCTCTTCATTATCGATATTAATGAAGACTTGCCGTTCGGTCTCGCATTCAACCTCTGTTTGAAGTGGAGTTCCTTCAGATTCCTTTTGATTGCCTTTTTTCGAATTCCTTTGTATTGAATATCGAAGTTTTCGTTTCCTTTTTATCTTTCGTTTACCACTTTGTTGTCCACAATTTTTATCCAAACTTTTGATTTTTTTCGAGTTTTGTTTGTCGTTTATAGAAGTTTGAATGACTTGACATTTCTTAGTAGAGGGTCGACCCCTCTTCACAGGACTCACTTTAATAGCTGAATGAGTGCCGTTAATAGCGCTGTTATCGCACTGTTTGTTGGTATAAGAGCTGACATTTGTCTGAAAGGATGGGTTAACTGAGTTGTCCATCATTGCAGTCGTGACAAACTCTTTGAATAAGTGATCGTTACTAACGAAAGGGTATTCATTCCTCTTTACAATTGGAGTCGAATTGAGAAAAGTGTTGCCATCGATTGAGCCTTTCATTGGTTGGGATTCAACCCAAGTATTGATCTCTTTCTTAAGTTTAATCAAAGTCTCTCTAATTATGGATTTCTGTCCCATCGATACTTTCGGCAATTCCTTCAAATCAATGTCTAAATCAAAAGCCATTAGACTATGGATAGAGTCGTAATCATTGGCGACCAAACACTCTATCGTTGATCTCTTAAGTCCCGCAAATCGGGACAAATATTGGTAACAAAACGACTCTTCTATTGTTGTTTCCATTAAAATACGACCGAATTATATGGAAATTCTCTTTCAAATACGGGTCAAATGAAACAAAAGTCCAAAATAATGATCAAAAGATTAAGAGATAACTCCAATCGACAAATATTTGATGTCTTGAAACAGTTTTAGCGCCAAAATACAGACAAACATTACACAAAACATTACTTTTATTTTTTATTCAATCAAATTATTTACATTAAAAGAAAATGAAATCAAAAATATTTTATCTCAGATTTTGTTTGTTATATAAATGATATCTTTACAAAATTATCTTAATTGTGGTCAACTAGATTCAATTGATTTGATTTCAATTTAAGGCTTCGACTGTATTCGTTTGAAAATAGGATATTCATATAATACGTATTATTATTATTTATATTAATTTTAATTAAATAATTAATATTTAATTTAATGAATGTTTTATTTGATTTTTAAAAAACTCAAATCATTTAACATTTTGTTTTGGTTTTATTTTTGTTTAAAACACGAAAATTATATCAACGATGAAAACAATTTTTGTATACTATTGTATGGATGAAAGAAAGGCTTAACAGTTCTCTTTTATTGCTATAATTTTAATGCTTTTTAGCAAAATATAAGGTCAGGAACTGAAAACATTTGAACAACAAATTGGTGAGAATTACCAGTCAAAGTTGACTATAAATACCTTGCAACTTTTTGATTTCAATGGTATTCTTCCACTAAATATAATATAATATAAACAAAATAATCAATCGTTAAGTCAGTGATTAAATATTAAATAAGTGACTGATAGACAAAATGTTATCATTCAATAAATGAATGGAAAGTAAGAGACGTCTCACCACTGAGTGATAGACCAGTCAGTGATAGAACAGTCAGTGATAGACCCGGAATATTACATTTTAGAGGTCATTGAAAAAAGCATCAAAACTATTGCCAATTGAAAGCTGAAGAACTCAATTGCTATTAGATATGATGAGTGAATAGTTTATTTTGAAGAGACCTTCAAATAACTGCTTTTAGTATATCGGAGGAGACCCTGACCTTCATATCAGTGTTAAGTCCAGAGAAATGAATGAAAGTTCAGTTGTTTTTTAATCTTCAGTAAGAAATCAAACGAAAGTTATTCGAAGTATAGATGAATCCAAATAGTGATCACGTGATACACACATTGCCTTTACTTGTGAATTGAATTAATTGATAGTGAAGTCTGGTTTGACTCCAATTGTGACTCCAATTCAATTCAGTTACTCTTCAGTGCCTTAACTTTTCAGTCGATTCGGTTCCAAATATATATGTGAAGACATGGCAACAGTTGTCAACAGAATCGATGATTTACTCAATTCTGACGGATATTTGCGACTTCATGAACATGAAATCAGACGCAGATTCCAAGAGTTTTGCAATAAATTGGACGGAATCAACAAATCTGAAGGTTATACACTTTTTGCCTCTTTTTTACTTACATTTTACAAATATTTTCATTTTTATAAGAAATTGTCAAATGTTTTATAAATGTTTTATTAAACTTTTAATTATTTTGTTATATATTTTTGAATGTTTAGAACCGAAAAATATTTTTAACTTAAAAACTGATGTTTTAAACAAATTAAAGGTTTGGATCAATTCGTCCGCTCCTATAAACGTTTCGGTATTCATGTAAACGATGACAACAGTATCTCTTGTCTGCAATGGTGTCCGGGAGCGGAGGGACTCTTCCTTAGAGGAGATTTCAATGATTGGAACCGAACGTCACATCCGTTCAAGAAATTGGATTTCGGAAAATGGGAGCTAAAGATCCCACCCGGAAGTGATGGACAGCCGGCTGTCAAACACTTATCGAAAATTAAATTAGTTGTTTTGACGAAATCCAATGAAATGGTTGACCGTTTGGACCCGTGGGCCACATATGTGGTGCAACCGCCGAAGTCAACGGGTGTTACACTCTATGATCACGTTTTCTGGAACCCACCCAAACACGAGAGATATGTGTTTTCGAGCAAAAAGCCAAACGCACCGCCAAATCTGAAGATATATGAGGCACACGTCGGTCAGTGATTCACTCCTCTCTTACTTAGTGTTAAATTTCTAAACTTTTGATTTGTTTTAAGGAATTGCTTCGAAAGACTATAAAATCGCGTCATATCGAGAGTTCGCCGATAATGTGATTCCAAGAATCAAAAAACAAGGTTTGAATTGATTTTTGTTTGAATTGAATGACAAACTTAATGAATGGTTAGGTTATAATGCGGTGCAATTGATGGCAATAATGGAGCATGCCTATTACGCCTCTTTTGGCTATCAGGTGACCTCTTTCTATGCGGCCGCCTCGCGATTCGGTCCACCCGAAGATCTAAAGTATTTGATCGATACGGCGCACAGGAATGGTATTTATATGTTGTTAGATATCGTTCACTCTCACGCCTCCAAAAACGTTTTGGATGGACTCAACCAATTCGATGGAACCGATGCCGGATATTTCCATTCCGGGGGAAGAGGTTATTATTATTATTAGAGTTTTTTTCAAATAATTAAATGGAAATTGATTTATAGGAACCCATGACTTATGGGACAGTCGTCTCTTCGATTTCACTCAATGGGAAACATTAAGATTTCTGTTGTCAAACCTGTGCTGGTATTTGGATGAGTATCAGTTCGATGGCTTTCGTTTTGATGGCGTCACTTCAATGATATATCACACCCACGGAATGGGACAGGGATTTAGTGGAGATTATAACGAGTACTTTGGTCTGAATACTGACACGGAGTCATTCACTTATCTACAATTAGCCAATTATGTCGTTCACAAACTCTACGACAATGTCATCACTATTGCAGAAGACGTCAGTGGAATGCCTGCTCTCTGCAGACCTGTGGAAGAGGGCGGTGGAGGTTTTGATTATAGATTAGGAATGGCTATCCCTGACATGTGGATCAAAATACTTAAACATAAGTCTGACGACGAGTGGTGTATGCAAGACATTGTGTGGACCCTCACCAATAGGAGATGGCAGGAGAAGACAGTGGCTTATGCGGAGTCACACGACCAGGCGCTCGTCGGAGACAAGACTCTCGCATTTTGGCTCATGGATAAAGAAATGTATGATTTCATGTCAAAAGTTTCGCCAATGACTGCAATTATTGATCGGGGGTTAGCCCTCCATAAAATGATTCGACTCTTAACTCATTCTTTGGGTTTGTATTTAATTATTTATTTTTGTTAAAAAACTTAATGTTAATCATTGAATAGGAGGGGAGGCGTGGCTTAACTTTATTGGAAATGAATTCGGTCACCCAGAATGGTTAGACTTTCCTCGTGTTGGAAATAATGAGTCTTTCCATCATGCAAGAAGACAATGGAACCTCACTGATGACCCACTCCTCAGATACCAATTTCTCAATAACTTTGACCGCGAAATGAATTCATTGGACAACAAATACAAATGGCTCTCAGCTTCCGGTCAGTACTTCAGTCAATACTTTCATTATTTGTTTCTATAAATAAATTGTTTGTTTAAAAGGCGGTTATGTGTCGACTAAACACGAAGACGACAAGACTATTGTGTTCGAAAGGGCGGGACTCTTATTTGTTTTCAATTTTCATCCGTCGAAAAGTTTCCCCGACTATAGAGTGGGAGTGGATGAGCCCGGAAAGTATAAGATAGTTCTGGACTCGGATGAGGAGCAGTTTGGCGGACACTCACGAATAGATCACTCGACAGATTTTTTCACTTTCAATGAGGGCTGGAATGGCAGAAGAAACTCACTTTTGGTTTACATTCCGAGTCGAGTGACTCTCGTTTTCGCTAAATTTGATTGAAAGTCAATTCCATTAGACTTTTGTCAAATTGATGGATGAGTTTTCTCTTTTGTAATGTTTTATTCAATCAATTGAATGAACTTCGAGTATAATAATGTCAAAGATTATTCTCAGAGCTCTAATATCCGTTAACTTTAGTCTGTTATTGATTTCAGCATTTATTGTATCGACAACTAATTTTTAGACTCAAACCTTATATTTTTAAAACAAATTATATCTTTCGTTGATTTTTAACACAATTTCAATATTAATGAAATTTATTTATTTTTATAGAAAATTTCAATTAATATAATTTAATCGACGAATAAAATATCAAATTTTAAATTTTTTGCTTTTATTTTATTTCCAAATTGGGAGAGAGGGAGGGGAAGGGACGGGAGGGGAAGAGAGAAGGAGAGTTATATAGCTAAAATGTTAACTAAGCGATTAATAATTGATGACTAGTACAACTTAGTCATTGATTGTATTGGATTTGGAATACTCACAACTGTATCACATGTCTGAACAAATCGGATAAGAATTTATTTTTTCTTCTTTGCAATCGATTTGATAAAAGTTTAGCAAATATTAGATTATATCTATTTTTGCGATTAATTGAGAAGAAAAAACATTTGTTGTGCTCTTAATTTGAAATTGTGTTGCTTTGGAGACCCATTGACTTACATTACATTCAATAATATTCTTCATTCAAATATTCATTAATGAATACGAGTTTTTCATTCGCTTCACTCAATATTTTCGGTAAAATGTTTGAAATTACAATATTCTCGATTGAAATCGACTTTTTTGTGATTAATTATTGATATCGAAGTGATTTGAGTTACTCTTTAATGGAAAACCAAAACCTATTTGTCGTGAGGTCTGAGTTAAGCTTCAGATCCAATGATTCAGAACCGGTGGAGAGAATGAGTACTAAAAAATGTATTGACTCCCAAAAAGTAAGCCTTGATGAATTTATTTTTAATTCAATATAAAACGAGTTATTTGATTTCTTGTGTCTAATAAATGGAGCAAGGCATATATGGCATATATGGATGTCACATATATTGCTAGTAATGGTTTCATCGAAATTGATTTTTATAGAATAAAAAGCAATTTCCAACTTATTGTCTAAGAATTTTTCGATTCGGTTTCAGAAATACATTTTTCACATTTTTATCGATCTTTCGATTGGTTTGGATTTTGTGGGCCAAACATATCTTTGCAAATATATATAATTAGTTGCTTTAAACGAACCATTTATTTATTTCAATTATTTTGATTTTGCAATTATTTTTTTGCTCCAAGTCTTGCATCAGTCGAGTGTGCATTAAATTTGATTTATTTGTTGCTCGGATTCATTCAAATGTCTAAAATATAATGCATTGAATGCACTCTATCTCTAATGTAACGATTATTTAAGATAAGAATGGCTTCAGTTATCAACTGTGAAGACCTTGAAATTCTTGACATAAGTGATGTGGAAGAAGATGAAAGCAATGAGAATGGATTACAATCACTCAATAGATACCAGAGTAGGCCTAACATCAAAACTGGAGTCTTATCATCGATCGCTTCAACTAAAGGTGAAGCCATCACTACTTCGAAGGCAATCGTAAGCTATGCTTCACTTTCACTTGAATTGCATTAAAGTGTTTTAAAAATTTATTTATATATTAAATAAATTATGAAATTTAGATGAAAAATGGCCAAGTTTCAATTTTTGTTTTGTTTATTTTTTGAAGGAACTCAAACAGTTAATTCTGAGCTCAGCCCTCAACCAATTTACTGAGGAATGGCGTAATCAATACTTTGAATTCAATGAAAATAAATCTCTTTATTATGGATTAGTTCAGAGAAAAGTTGGTAATCGTTACAAACTTAGGATAAAAGTCTTAATGAGTGTATAAACTTTACCAAAGGGTGGTCCGTGTGGTGTTCTCGCCTCCATTCAGGCCTACATTCTTATTGAATTATTTTTCAACACTGAGAATAGTGGACAACAAATATCTAATGATTTATTAGTGAATTGTTTGGCGAAAGCCATCTCTAATATACTTTGGAAAATTGGGCGCAGAAAAAGAGCTACTGTTGCACAGTAATTACCATGCTACTATTTTATATTTAACTTTTCTATTAATATATTTGGTTTTATTGAAAATCAGTGAAACCAATTCAATAGCAATGCATAGAAATAGTGAGATATGTTTGGATGGAATCACAGAACGGATAGTCATAAACACATTGGATTCATACGAATCCCTTTATTCTCACGTCTTAGACATCATTCAAAAGGTATGAAATAACACTTTTTTTCATTAAATTCCAAAGAATAGCCCCTAAAAACTTATTTCAATAGAACCCTAAAAGTATTGGTTGCGTGTCTTTCCTTTATTCGTGTGTTTTGAGCCGCGGCTGTACTTCTGTTCGCAATGATTTCGATGACCCGAACACTACTCTCATTGGAAAACATAATTATTGCACTCAAGAAATGGTGAATTTGTTTTTGATCGGACGCGCAGTTTCTAATGTTTTTAATAACGATATTAAATGCGATTCTTTAACACTTCACGGAGTGTTCGGCTCCTCTCAAATCGGATTTCTATCCCTTTTTGAATACTATAAATCTTTTGAAGTAAGTCTTGAAAATTATAGATTTTTTTTTATCATTTTTTCATTTCTTTTGATTTATTTTCAAAAAACAATTTCTTTAAATAAGTTGACAATCGATGGTCAGTCGATGTTAATCGCTGTCAGTTTTATCAAAATTAAGTTTTACTCAAAACATTTGTTGATTTAGACTCAAAGGTTTGAACAAATAATTAATGATAAAAGATGTGCGAAAGTCTCTTAAAGAGAGTGTCCGCTCAAAACAAATACCTCTGTTTGAAGGCATTTATTGTCATTATTAGAGAGACTTAAGTTGTGTAACAATTCATAAGTCTATTGATTTGTTGAGAATTTATTCAGACCAGGAGTGAGCATGCTACTATTAATATATTCATGACAAGGGAATAAAAAATATCACAAAAGAAAGCATTGAAAATAGTTTATTAAAAATAGAAATCTATTAAAGCATTAAATAGTTTTAGACTTTGAAATATTGCCCTAGGTAATTTTGGCTTTTCAAAGCATGAGATAGTGTTTGTTGCACACCATTGGTTCCATTGATCCCAAATTTCCCGAAGATTTAATGCAAATAATTGTAAGAAAACATAAGAAAACAGAAGATTTTCATTTCAAATGATTACATGAAATAACTGTAGAAATCTAATCGCGCGAAACACTTAAAGAACCAATTTTTTCCAATTTCAACATTAAAAGTCTAGTTTGCATTTACAGTCTGTCCTCTTTTTTACACAAAGATTCAGTTTTGAAGAATCAATACTCACGAGAAGAGTTGTTTTAAACTAAGGATAGACTGTTTGCCGCTAAAATTGACTCTCTTTTCAATTGTGGCACTTCTTTCACTCAATTTATTGGCTTAAACTCAATAAAAAATAAATATATATAAGAATTGACGGAAATTTGATTTATTAGGAAGTTTTCACGAATCTTAACTGAATGTGCCTAGGTTACCCACAGAAAATTGCCTTGGGGACACTCAAATAAAAGAGTTTTGGTCAAAGACCTAAGGATCAGAACAACAAATCAGTCGTTGTTTGGAGTCAGTGCTGATATTTCTTAGGGACTCAATTTAGCCAAATGTGTGATTTGAGGATTCATTGATATCCGTATAAATTCCGACTCTTTTATTAAACTTGAAGTCAATATTTGTTGCAAACCTTACGTTAATATAGAAAAACTGAACATTTTCTGCCAAAAATCACTTCAGTTTTAATTAGTTTTACCGAAAATTTATATAATATATATTATAGTATATTATACTTTATTTGAGTCCATAAAAGTTTAGATGAAAACACAATTTTGGAAAAATAATGCAATTATAGTGTAGTTCTGGTAAAACATCACTAAATGGAAGCATTGATTGCCAATCAATAAAATGTTGTCACAAATATCGCAAAACAAAGTCTAAGTCTAAATAATAAATAAAATTCAAATCATTTATTAAACGGACAAACATTTCAATCATATTTTTTGAAATATTTGTTTGGAATAATATTTGAAAACATTTTCTGCTTTTATTTCTTTTTTTGTTTGAATAAATTTTGTGGAATTCAATAAAATGCTAATATTTTGTTGGAATAAGAAAACACTAAAAGTCATTGATTTAAAGGCAAGACATTTGAATGTGTTTTGTTTGTGACTCGAATTTGTGGCAAAGAATGTGAAAATATGAAGAGAATGTTATAATGAGTGAGAACTTAATTAAATTAAATGAACCGGAATTGGCTCTACTGTTAGCCGACAGCAAATACTCGCCATTAGTTTATGACAAACTATCAGAAAATACACAATGATTTTCTCACTAAAAATAGGACTGACTGACCATTTGTGAGCAATTGTGAGATACAGTCAACTATCCCTATCCCTATCCCTTTTCCAAAAAGTCAGTCTTGGAATCAGATTTCAGATGAAAGATGACAATTGAGACGACTATTCGCTGCAAATATTTTTGTCGATTCGTTTCTTTTCTTTTTATTATTCGAGTCATTAATTTTGTTGATATCCAAAGACAAAGAAAGTGAAGCTTTAAATCAATTTTTTCTCCACAAAGGGATTAAACACTTACGTAAAGCAAACAGTCTTTTCTGGTAGTAAATCCATTGTGAACCCTAACCTTTAAGATTTAAGACTAAAGGTGTAGTGAGAGTGAGAGTACTCTAAGAGTAGCTTTTGATGGATCACAAACTCAAATGAATGCGAGAAATGCTTTCTAACAAATGTGAAGATCTGTTCATATATGCGACAGAATATCAATGTGTGAGTTATGAATGTGTGAGTTATGAATGTGCAAGTTGCAATTCTGCAATAATCTACAATTGAGTTGAAGAATATTGGCTTATCTCAAGTTAGGAAACCCTGAATGTAAGCACTAAACATGAAAAGCATTTTAATATTAGTTTCGACCCAACCATACGTTTATTGATTTTGTCTCAAACTAACAATCCATATATAAACCGAATCTTTATTGAATTAGCTAGGTTATATCCAACAACATAAAATATATTTTCCTCTTCACTATTGAAGTGAATATAAAGAAAAAATTTATTCGAAGATTAGATCCAAATCTTAATTATCAATATTTGCAATTATAGGTCGGATCCAATTACAAGTGTCCACAATATCCTATTTATGTGATACTAAGTGAAAGTCATTTCTCTGTATTGTTCAGCAAATGTCGAATTGAAAACAGACAACAATTCGATCTCTTCTATTACGACGGCCTTTCCCTTCAAGAACAGGAAATTATACTTACAATAAGTGAGTTCTCTATTATTATCATAAACTCAATGATTAAACAATTATTCTTCAAAAGAGATGGCAATAAAACCCATACTCTTTGAAAAAGTGAATAATAATAATAATTAGTTCTTTTCGATTGTTTTATTTGTTTCTCAATATTTCCATTTGAATGAAAACTAATGCTTTGTAACGATTGACAGAAACTGATAAAAATGAGATCCACGACCAAGAAGTGAACGAAACGGATGAGAC
This sequence comes from Chamobates pusillus, assembly GCA_034699945.1. Classification (NCBI taxonomy): domain Eukaryota; kingdom Metazoa; phylum Arthropoda; class Arachnida; order Sarcoptiformes; family Chamobatidae; genus Chamobates; species Chamobates pusillus. Next base: position 15,967 of record JAQGCQ010000033.1, read on the forward strand.
TAACACTATAGTGCCGTTGGAGTGCGTCATTCGCACCAAATGGACCGACGCTCTCATCATTTGGAACACAACCGATAAAATCCTTTGATTATTCTCTCATTAATTCTTTGAAAATAAATCTAATTTCTCATTGAATTTAATGTTTTATTTTTATTCACAAAACTTTAAATAGTGTTTTGAGTATAAAATAAATCCTATCGTTTGTAAAATTACTAAAAACTCAGTTTTCATCCATTTCTAAGAATTTGATTCATTTTTTAAAATGAAATCTTTTAGAGTTGAAAGAAATGAAGCCATAAATTGTTTGGACACAGAAATCATTTGTCTAATACTGTGAACAGAATATTACTCTTTTGCCGTTCACTCAAACATATTATCCAATATTAAACTGAAGTCGAATTCATTCTAAATAATAGTCTGTTTATTATTATATCAAAAATATTTGGAAAGTTTCTGAAATTAATGGATTTATTCGATTTATTAGAATTGCTTTCAATTTACATAATTATTGTGATGAGGGAATAACCAGGTATTCATCTAAACATTCATTTCCATAAAAAATCATTTTGTGAAGTGTTTCTCAAAAAAAAAATCTGTTGATATTAAAGGATTAGAGAAATATAAGTAAATTAAACAAATTTATTCGTTGATTAGCATAAAAGTGCAATTTATGATCTTATTCTTAGCTCTTCTGCTTTGATCACTAAATCAGTGGGACTTCCAAACAAATAACGGTATTCTTATGTCAATCACTTTAGATGAGGGCCCAAACAAATACTTAATTGATTTGAAGTTTTACTCATTAAACGAATTCAATTTCGTCGTCGAAAACAATATTCAAATAATTTAATATCAATTTCTCTTTTAATGAATACTTAAATAAAGTTAAGATTTTCTCAATTCATTCTAAAATTTTTCAGTCAATAAATTGTTATTAAATTATAATTTTGAGAAACAGAAGCAATAAAATAATTCGTTGAAAAAAAAATACATAATTCGGTCAAATATTAGATTTTTATTTAATTTGAATTTATTTGATGTCAACCAAAATGTTGTCTAATATTTCAAATTTTGATCCATTCTTTTGATATGTTATTTGAAACGAATATTACTTTATATTCAATGATTTGACATAAGATATGCATCGCTTAATAATAAAGTTGTCCGCATTTTCTTTGGTATATATTGTGAGCTCAACTGATGATAGAGAAAGAGTCTGAATGAGTATTACCACAAAAACACTTTTATCAAAAGGAATGCCTAAAGAGATGCACACATCATATGTATAAATATGATTGGTTTGCAAACCCAATGATAAAAATATATACCGTTTTAAGAATTATGACTTCATATCAATTCTGTTGACTGAAAGCCATTTTTATTCTGTGCCCGAAGTCATTACCAGTGAATACAGTATTGCAAACATTAAATTTGTAGGAAATCAAGTGATCAACGAATGCCTTAAATATATTTTTAGTGAATTTGTTGTTATTCTGCAAATAATCATTGGTTGGAAGTGAGTGATAGGAAGTGAGTTGAAGTCATTTATTCTGTGCCTCAATTTGTTAAACTCAGTGGAAACGAAGCACAAAAACGACATTTTATTTGTCAATTAATTAATGTTTAAATTAAATGAAAGTTTAATTTGTAAACGATTTTCAACAATAAGTATCAGTTGTTTTGATGACTAGAAGTTCAGATCAGTTGACAATCTTTTGGCGTATTTTGTCTTTGGTTTCGGTTATAGTTTTGTTTCATTCGCTCATTATATCAAACAAAATAATCAATTAAATGATAATTAAGACAACAAATATTAATAACAATATTTTCAATTAATTTCTGATAATTATTATGCTTTCAATATAACTATCAAACTCTTCAATGGATTGTTCAAGAATTGGGTTTAGCGGACAGTTGTGTATTGGAGTTGAGTTCATTCTTTTCCATTTGTAATTTATCTAATTGTGATTTTAGGAATGTGTTCGCGTCGTCTTGAGAGGGAAATACAGTCTTAATCCATGCGATGACATTCTTATTCTCAGAGTCTTCTCTCGGCTTAACTGGTGATGACTTTCCGTCTGATTTGTGGAAAAATATCAAACAATTTAGACTTTGATTGCAATAGTCATCCAGGAATTGGTACAAAAGGTTTAATATCAAAGACAATAGAATCGCTCAATAATCAAACAATCGATAAGTGACCGCTTTTGTTGCCTCTCTCTCTCTCTCTCTCTCTCTCTCTCTCTCTCTCTCTCTCTCTCTCTCTCTCTCTCTCTCTCTCAAATCGAGACAAACACTTGTTTGACGCAATCATCACTTTTCTGTCAGATTTAAACAATATATTAAACGCTATTAAACTTTAGACTATAATAACATCTAATTATTTTCCGGACATTGAATCAGAAATAATGAGTTATATAAAAAAAACGGATATATATTATCGATCGTTGGATAGTTATCCAGGATAACTATTCTCTCAATAAATCCAATTATAGTAAGCATTCAATTCTTCAATTATTAGCAAAATCTCATTATTCTCTTTTGATCTAGTTGATTTAGTCTTATTTTGAATTTTCATTTTATATAAAGAGTTTAAATTTTTTGATTAAAATTAATTTTGGAAAAAGTTTACAAATGAATCAAATTTTCAAAATTAAAAGCATTGAAATTCTCAACTCATTAAAAACATTTAATGAAAATTCATTTGATTTGATTTGAAAGTCACTAAAAATAGGGTTAGACTTTCATTACATGATTTCCTATCTTTTATTCTGATCTAATTCTATGAAAAAATATATGGAAATACATATAATTTGAGTTGAAGTTGTGAGCACTCCATTGGTTCTGCCATTAAGGAATTTTTACATGAAATAGTGAGATGAGATGAGCAAGGCATCACAAGTAGGCACAGGCATCTCACACACAGCAAAGGCATGTCTGCTTACAAGTATAGGCACTCATATACTATACTATACTATACTATACTATATTCTGCGATCAATAAGTTTCGTAAAAATTCTATTAAAAGCAGAAGAATTGGTTTGTATTACGACTGTTGTACTCATTTCTCAGAAAACCAGACATTTATATAAAATTGGATAAAAAAGTATTAATATTTTAGGGAAAAACTAAAATATGCATGATGACAACTTCTAATCAAATATAGGTAAATTTATTCACAAATTCAGAATATTTTTCGAGGAAAGAAAGTATGAAATAAATAAATAAAAACTGAATAATTATCTGAAGTCAGATGAATAGAAATTTACTTTTTTTGCGGCACAACAATAATTAATCACTTCTTAAACATTGTATTATCAGTAAAATCATGGAATTTGAGTGATTTATCTATTGTTTTATACATTAATAAATTATTTAGAAGTCGTTAATTCATTGATTTATTTTGTGATTCGCGAAGACTCACAAATGCATTGAATTCTTTGCTTTCAATTAAACACAAAACAAGGATTTCTTTAATTAAAATGAGATAAATTGAATCGAGAACTCGATTGCGATTCTCTTCCGAATCAATAGACATAAGAGTTTGCAATTAGAGGTCCAGTCTTTTGATGAAAACTTATAACAGAGTTATCTAACCATAAGCTGATTATCAGTTTCTAAACTTAGTTCCCAATTGTCTCAAACTTTTGCTTCAATTCTAATTAAATTAATTCATTATTTGTAATGATTTGATGCAAAATAAAATAAAATAAAATAAAATAAAACATTATTTCAAACAAAATATGAATTTATTGAAAAGAAATTTATAAAAAAAAATTTACAAAAATTGCTATTATTTAGAAAAATATGATTTTATTCAATGAATTGCTATACAAAACGATTTGAACTTCAGTTCATGACCTCAAGTCTGTGTCTGTTTGTTGGGTTCAGTTCTCTTTTTTCTTCGTTCCTTTTTCTCTATTATAAAATAAAATTGTTGTATAGAATCGATGTTAGTATTCATCAAACAAATTGGATAATAAAATAGATTTAATCGTTTTTTCCTTATAACATAACTTGAAATTTTTTCACTCAATTCATAAAATGTTCGATAATTTGTATAATATTTTCTTCAAACACTAGTATTAAGTGACAAAACAGTTGGCATTCAATTAAGATTCAACTCAATTGTTATCACATTTTCAAAAGATTTTGAGTATTTTTTGTGCTTTTGATTCAAACAATGGTTTCTTTTGGGCTCTGACCTGAAGTGTAAATTATTTTAGGACTCAATTTCTATTGAATTGAGAGAACTATCAAATAAAACAGTCTTTTATTGAGAAACCAAATAATAATTAGCTTTTGTTCAGTAAATTCCATTAAATGAGTTTTCGGCTAATTTTTGATTTATTGCTTTAAAGGTATAACAAATAAATCGAAATTAATTTTCATATTTTGTTCTGATTTTGTGATAATATTTCTAATAAATAGGGTTTGGCTTCAAATAATTCAATTTATATGACTTTATAACCTATTATTAATTTATAATAAATTCATATCAGTATTAATTTAAGAGTAAATATTTTACACTAAATATCAATATATAATAGGAATCAAAAATAACAAAATTTGAAGTTTCGATTCTATGGCTTAATTGATTTTCCGCAATATTAGAGGAGATCCCAACCACTAATCAATTTTATAATTCAATTAAATTCATATAAAAACGAGTTTCAAAAATTTGATTATAAATTCCTAATCAAAAAGACTTTGAGGTAAGAATTGAATGTATTTTTGTTTTCTTCTTTCAATTTGAGATAACAAATAAAAACTGCTTAACAACAGAGATATTAATCAAATTCTTGAGATAAGTGTGAATTCAATTTGATGTTTGCTATGAAACGATGGTTTCAACAAATTGAACAAAAGTTGAATTATTTTCCTCTTATTATCGATTTTTTGGCGAAAAAAAGACTAAAAATAAATATTATTCGTCAACTGATTTTGTGTAAGACTCGACACTTTATTATCACATATTTTCAGACGAAAAGCGAAAAACATTTGAAAAGTGGGACTCAATCGCAAACATTAATCAATGCATTAAATTCTGAGAATGAAAAATAGTGAACATTACTAACAATGTGTTGGAAGTTATCGAACAATCGTTTTGAGGCAAAAATACAACAAAAGAAAAGTTTTTCTCAAATAATTCGATGAAATCTTCCTTTAATTTATTTGAGTCCTAAATCTCATTAATAATGGTTTTGGATTTGAATTAAGAATGAGCTCAGATTCAGATCTGAATAAATAATAATAATATAAACGTTGAGTAATGTCTGTTTGAGATTCAAATCATTTATTGCTATTCTGAGTCATTACATATGAGAAGAGATCCACAATTCATCCAAAAGTCATAAGAATTTATGGTTTATTTTAAGGGCTAATATTTGGACTCAAAATATATGGTCATTCATATGAGGAAATAGACCAACACTTAATGTATGGCATTCTGAGCTCACAGTGCGAGTCATCGCTATATTTCTTTGGTTTTAACGTCAGGTCATAGACTTGAAGGTAGAGTCGAGTTTTCAACTGCTATTATCTTGTCTTGTCTTCCATATACCACTCATTCCTTAATATTTTCTCTCAATTCTTAACATTTACCTCTCATTTGTTAACTTTAAGTCTCAACAAAAATGAATAGTTATGTCACTAAAAAATATTAACTTTTTTAAGGCGATTACATGTTTCGCAGAATTACTTGTCTTATTATTTCAGGTAAATGCACCAGGGATAAACAAGGGTTAACTAAGGGACTGTCATTCAGGACTGATAGGATTATATCACACATAAAAATATAAATCAATGAAAAGTAAACTGATATCGACTCAACTCAGTTAAAGAGTAGAAAAATTGTTGATTCAATGCAAATAAAGAGTGAAAGTCACCTTGCTTATTCTTAATATTCATAAACTTAGCGCTTGAGTTGAATACATTAAAGATATGGAAATACTTGGAATAGATATATGGCTTAAAATTGTATTTTTTAAAGAAATTGACTTTTTTTAAGTCTAATTATTCAAGTGATTAACAAACTTTTCAATTACTAAACATCAGAGGATTTGCTCTCAAAATGATTAACTGATTTTCATTGAAGTAATTAAATATTCAACAAAAGTTTTTTTCTCTAATTTGTGTGAATTAAAATTGAATCTATATTTTATTAAATTGTTTGCAACAAAAAACCCAAAACACTCTTTTTTATTGGAAAATCCAATTAAATGATGAAAAATATCCTCAAATATAAGTTTAATGTTTTGTTTTAGACTTTGTTGAAAGAAATCTTTAAAAGTGAAATCAATTTTAAGACATTAGTTGCAAATTTAGAGCAAAATCTCTTTTAATACAAAAGAGTCGCTAAACATTTTGAGTCCATTTTTAAATTGATTTTTTGGGCATTTAATTGAAAAGTTTTACAAAATGTTTGATTTGAATTTAAATCTCTATTTGAAAAGTTAAGTGATTTTGTTGTAAATCAGATAATATTGGTCTGAAAAATATCAGTCATTCGGTTCGACATTCATAAGACTTATTGCAATAATTGATAAAAAAAAATTCAATTAAAATCAGTGTTTCGTCAAATATAAGGCTTTCGTGACATTTATTTGTGATTCACACAAATGTAGTCAAAAGGAGAGAGAATTTGATGAGAAAATGATTTGACACTAAATGAATGGTGAATCACATGTATTGCAGGTCCAGTTTATGCAAAAAATGGTAAAATTGATTGAATTGATTCAAAGCTAAGAACAGATGGTTTTGTTGACTATAAATCATAAATATATACAAATCTAATATCAGAGAAATATTTGAATTTTGGTCTAAAAATATATTTGAAAGGAAAGCACCTGAAAAGGGATGACGTCTGGAATAAAGTTTATTTATTTGAAAATATTCTTCAAATAGAAATTGGTGTGATCTATATCATCTATATGATCTTGGTCTATATACGCAAAGCTAAGTGATATTGGAGTCAAACAAATGACAAAATAAGTTGATTTAAAGAACCAGATGTTTATATTGCCTACAATTCAAACGTTTGTTGTTTTTGAGGCCAAAAATAATTATGAAACACATTATTGGAGCGAATAATGGGATAGAAATTAATTAATATTTTCTTATTTCTACGAAAAAATCTAATTCAGAGTTGAAAGCAATCGAAGAGAGAATTCAATTAAATTGTGTGCAAACAGTTTGCAGACATTCAACACATTCCGCAACTATTGATGTCATTTTGGCTCAATATGTGATGTCATCCCTTCTTTCGGTCACATTTTGTTTAATCAAATTAGTTTTGAAAGAGAAGAGAAAAGGGAAGAACTTTTGCAAAACTCAAACTCTGTTTCCTTTGAAACGCAAATCAAACGGATTTTGAGTTTTGCACACATTTTGACCTCAAATACAGTAAATCACGTTTTGGGTGAAAGTCGTGATTCAGAAGAGAATAAAAGTCATTTGAAAATACCTTTTTTGCGTTTCTCTTCGTCCAAACGCTCCATTAGATAAGCCTCCCACTCCTCTTTGCTGAAGAAGAAACGCTTTATCTTATCCAGAGTGGACAGACTCATATCGCTCGCCGACGGCGATGTCAGTGGCGGTTGACTGTTGCCACCCATTGCTGCCTCTTCTTTGGCTGAAGTGTCTTCTTCTCTCTCAGACATGACTTTACTCGACAACGACTTAACATCGACTGAATCGCTATTCAGTCAGCAATGCTCTCCAATGCGCAAACGCAGAGCAACAAGCAACAGCAAGCTAATAATCTAGCTAGTCGCGCGGAAACTATCATCAAATGCATCGGGGATGAGAGGCGGACCCACAATTGGTTCCGCCACAAAACAAAAACAAGACATTGTTTAGAATTCGTTAATTTCTTTTATTATTTATTGTCTTTTTGTTGATTTTGTTTTCTTTGTCTTTCAATGAGAAACGCTTCGAATTCTTCTTTCGAGAGAAAGAATCGACGAATTCTGTCCATTAAAGACAGTTTCGGTTGAATTCTTCGGTCTTCTTTGGACTCCATTTATGCGCACAAATCGATTGATTTCTTTACGCAAACTCTCGCTATAAATAACTGTTAAGTATTTGAGTGGCGGAGTCCAGTGGCGGATACACAGCTCAGAGCATCGATTCTTGTTTATGGCTTACGATGAGTGTGGGCCGCTCCAGACGACCCTGGTGCTACCACAAGAGGGGAATCAGTTTAGACGATAATTTAAATAATAGTTGCGATTTCTCTGTCAATACTCTCGATGAAGATCTCCAAGATAATACAACAATGCAAACAGAACAAGAAGAAGAGCTTCAAGACGATTCTCTTGTCGCCAGATTCGCCAAACTCCTCTCCTGTGAGGATATGGCAGATGTCCACTTTCTGGTGGGAGAAGCATCTAGACAACTCAGGATTCCAGCTCATCGTCTCGTTCTCGCTTTGGGTTCTCCAGTATTTAAACAACTCTTTTATAACGAAGAAGAAGAGAGAGAAGAGGAAGACAATGACACCAATAAAGAGGATATTGGAGTGGAGTCGTGTGAACCGCACGCTTTCCTTGAGTTTCTTCGTTATTTCTATTCGGGAGAAAACAGAATAACAAAAGACAATGCGATGGCTGTCCTTCATTTGTCGCGAGAATTCAAAGTCCACACTCTTGAGAAGCGTTGTGTTGAATACGCGAAGCATTCCATCGATCAAAACAATTGTATGGCTCTTTGGCTCTCCGCTAATAAATACCAAGAATGGCAATTGGCTGAACTCGCGCTCAAATGTGTCCAAAGATTCGCGTCAACGGCTCTTCTCTGTCACGACTTTCTAAAAGCAGATTTCAACGCTTTGTGTGAAATTCTGAGAAACGATTGGTTGAGAATTCCAGAATTGCAACTCTTCATTGGAGTAACAAGATGGGCTAAAAACCAATGCTTGAGAAGAGCCATGTGTCCCACGAGAGCCAATGTTCGTCTCGTATTGTCCGAAGCAATTGATTTGATTAGATTTCCGTTAATGAGTGAAGAAGAGCTCAAAACTAGAGTTCAAAACGAAGGAATACTCGAAGACGACGTTCTCAAAGCTCTGATCACAGCTCACCGCACGTGGCCAAGGAATACAAGACCTCTTTCATTCTGTTCGACTCCTCGAGCGTTCCAGCGATTGCAAGGAGCACTTCTTACAGTTCAGCGCTTCCAAACATTCGACAATCAGTTGTCCAATAGAGTGACGAGTGCTTGTCTTTCGTTCTCGAGTTCTCAAAGAGTATTTCTTCAAGCAGTTGGAGTTTATGGTCCCAGAAAAGCCTGTGCTTTCTATCTCCAGGTATTTATTAATAATAAATCAATAAAATTGTAATTATTATTATTCTCTTCAACAGATATCGTTGTCCATTACTCGAAGCGACAGAAGTCGAGAGCCAACAATTGTAGATCGCGTGCAAACTCAGGCATTACTGAAATGCGATGGCTCTCAACCAATAATAAGCGTCAAATTGGAGGATCCCTTTGAAATTGAATCCAATGTGTGGTATGACGTCATCGCGGAACTCATTCCCACAGAGAGACCGACTTCTGTGATGAGAGCGAGACTTCATCCCAATCTCTTTTATTCTCGTCCTCAAGAAGTTCATTATTATTACGGTTTGGGACCTCTTTTGGCGGCCAAAGTCAAACAACACAAAGACTCGTCTCTTATTTTCAATTTCTCTCAACCGGACATTAGTTTGTGTTCTTCGACTTCCGCTCCCCCCACTCCCAACCCGCCTCCTAGACCCCCACCTCCTAAAGAGTATAGACGTCCCTCTCGTATAGAGAGACTTCGGAGAGCGTTATCTTTCTCAGAGAAGAGTAATATAGAAGAGAATGTTGTGGTCGGCGGACAGATTCCGGTTCTAATGTTTTACGCGTGAATTCTATGCATTCATTCAAAGCTCACAAATAATAAAGTTTAGTACAAATTGAAACACCAATTGTTGTTATTATTTGTGACGACAGGTGTCGCCACTCATACCAATGTTGACGCCATTTGAGTTGTTGTCAACACTATTGAAGGCGTATTACTTCCACTTCTAAATGCCTTTAGAGCAGCGCGTTATCGCTCCCATCGGCGTTGGCCGCGGATGTGTTCCCATGGACTCTGCGGGCAATCTGGCCATCAACATCCCCAACGAGTTGGAGTGTGTGACCAATGGCACTCTGGCCAACATAATCCGCCAATTGTCTTCTCTTTCTCGTTTCGCCGAAGATCTCTTCTCTTCAATCCTTGTGGACGCGTCCGTATTGTTGTCGCGCTCAACAGCTCTTCAAACTCGAATCGACAGATTGTCTCAGAAAGTGGTTTGTTTGGATTCCAGTGTTGAAGAAGTCTCTCTTCAAGACATTCATTTGAGAAAAGCGTTCAAATCGTGCCAACAATTCGACCAACAAGTCGTGTCTCGCGCTTCCATTCCCGCCTCAATAGAAGAGGTTTACTCTCGGTGTGCGCCTCCCCCTCCTCTCAATAAACTGAACGCTTATAGAGACGATGGAAAGGATGGACTCAAGTTCTATACGGATCCAAATTACTTCTTTGAATTGTGGAGACAGGATATGTTGGACCAAACAGAAAGAGTTCTCGCAGATAAAGTCAGGAAAGTGCCCAAAAAGCAACAACAAGGTCAGTCAACTCAATTGAAACAATTAATTGAGAGTTCATTGACTTTTCAGATAAGAAGCGTAAAGTGAGGCCACCCAACAATAGTCGCGAGCGATACCGACAAATGATGACCAATCAGGGAGAGTTCATTATTGAGACGAAGAACGGGGGTGTTGTGTATATGGAAGAGCGACCTTCGAGTTTGGATTTGAATTATCAGCAAATAATGGAAATTCAGAAAAACAATCAAAACTTCTTTCAAAACAATTCAAATCACTTCTCGGAGACTCAACTACAACACAATAACAACAATAGAAGACAACAATCGATAACCTCTCGCCCGTCTCAACCGCCTCCCGCTCCCCCCTCTAATCCGTCTTCTGGTCCATCGACTCCTTCGCATACAATGCAAAGAGAAGACCAGAGATCGCTTAGAATCCGAGAGACTCTTCCTCCTCCGCCGCCTCCACCCCCGCCCCAGAGTCAATTAGAGCATCCAATTAATCATCAAGTGAGAGAAGAGAGAAGCATTCCAGTGGTGGCAGAACCCCCGCCTCCACCCCCACCCCCGCCATCAGGTATTATTTGTGTTTCTATTGTTACTGCTGTTTCTAATTGTAATTTTGTTGATTAGAAGAGAGATTGTGTGTCTCAAAGCCAACGATAAGTGATTTGCAGTCAATCACTTTGAAGAAAACTCCGCAAAACGTCAACAATCACTCGAATGACGCGCGAAGTGATCTCTTGGCCGCCATCAGAGAGGGAATCAAATTGAAACGCGTGGAAGACTGCAAACAGAGAGAAGTGGAGAAGTCTACGCCTCTGCACGACGTGGCGTCTATTCTTGCGCGTAGAGTTGCCATTGAGTTGTCAGACAGCGAAGGGGGCGCTGAGGAGGACGACGACAGCGACCCCTGGGATGACGAGAGCGAGTGTTGAGTCAACCACTAGTCCTCTGTTTATATTCAATAATAAGTAAATAAAGCGATAAATAAATGAGTTTTTCTCTCGAAGTAAACGATCTTTTCGACGAACTGTCGTCACATTTGGCGGACAGTCGTCGTCTCATTAATCTCTTATTGAGTGAATGCAAATGTCAACAATGGTCTCAACAGACTATTTCTCTTATTAAACAATTCAAAGAAGAAAATGTAAATCAAATTAATGACAATAAATGTGTAAATAATAAAAATAAAGAGTCAATCGATAAACACAACAAAAAGCGAAGTTTTAAAGGATCTCATTCTAAGAGAAGAGTTTTCAAGAATTTCTGTCAAGTCTTGGAAGAGAGAGAAGTGGAAAGAGTTGAACCAAATGCTAACAATGCTTACGAGTGTTCTCAATGTTCGGCACAATTCTCTCAAATGTGTAGATTAAGACGTCATTTGAGAATCCATTGGAAACCTTTTAAGTGTTTGAAATGCGATAAAACATTCGCTCAAAAGTCTAATGCAATGAATCACTTCTTAAGAGTTCATAAACAATACATTGAAGAACTAGAAGAAGAAGATGAGAAGAGAAACTCATTGTGTTTATGGCCCGGTTGTGGCAAAGAGTTCACTAGTAGTGCAACATTACAAAGACATTCAATGGTTCACTCGGGAGAGAGACCTTTTGAATGTGATATTTGTGGCAAAAGTTTCAGCCAAAAGTCCAATTTAAGTGTTCATATATTGAATGTCCACTCATTGACTGAATTGCCAGTCATTGAACCCGTTTTAGAGATCCAACAAAAGTGTAACAAACAGTTCATTAGAGACGAAAAGGGATTCAAGTGTTTAATATGTTTTCAAAGATTTACTGTTTTCTCTCAATTGAGAAGACATTTATATACTCACCAAACAATTAAACCCTTCAAATGTCCGAATCAAAACTGTGACAAAAGTTTTGCTCAAAAATCCAATCTTTTGTCGCATTTCTTGAGAATTCATTCGAAGAACTCAATTGTTGTCAACTCTTGTATTAATAGAAAGAAAGAACGAATTTCGTGTCACAAATGCAATAAACGCTTTTCCAATGAGAAGCTATTGAATTGTCATCTGAAGAACAATCATTTAGAAGAGAATGGCTTTAATTGTGAGAAATGCGAAATGAGTTTCAGATTAAGACAACATTTGGAACAACACGAGAGAAAACACAGACAAACGTTTAAATGTCTTCAATGCGAGTATTCAACGCATTTGGAAACCCATTTAAGAGTTCACGAAAGCAAACATTCGGGAAAAGAACTCTTTAACTGCGAATTATGCGGAAAGGGATTCAACTTTTTGGGTCAACTCTCAACTCATAAACAGACTTTTCATGGAATAAAACTTCCATTGATATGTGATTGGCCAGGGTGTAGTAATGCTTACAAGACTGTGGCCGGAATAAGGAAACACTCGACTATTCATACGGGAGAAGAGAGATATTCGTGTTATTGGCCAGAATGCGGACAAACATTCCGATTATTGGCAACATTGAAAATACATGTGGTGAGTGTTCACACATTGGAGCGACTCTTTGAATGTCAACAATGTTTTAAGAAATACAAAACAAGAGATCATTTGAAAACACATGAAAGACAAGTTCACAGAAAAACAAAATAATTTGTGAAAAATTTTATTCAAATATTTTGATAATTTTTAAATTAATTTCCATAAAACAAATCTAATCTGAGTTTATGTTTATTCTCGACTAAAAACAATAAATCTGAGAGAGTCTGTTCCACATGTTGTTCCTCAACCAGTGCAGAGATGGGACGCACTCCTTCCAAAGGAAACTCGAATTTTGGTCCGAAATTGAATTGAACGGTCGCTCCTTTATATAGAGAAGCAGCAGGGTAATAAGTTCCTTCGTTGAGATCATTGAAAGCCACGCCCAGGGATTTGCCATTTCTGAAACACGTGATCTTCGATTGTTTCAATGGTTGCAGAGATTTCAAGGCTTTTGGAATTTCGTCTTTTTCTTCGAAATAAAGAAAACTTTTGAATTTAACTAAAGGTTTGTCTTTAAAAGTTTTGGGTAATTGACAGCTCTTTAGCGGCAAATCAATGAGGAATCCGATGACGTCATTCACGACAAATGATTGTTCGCTGAAATGAAATCCTCGACTTTCGTGGAATTTGGTTCCTTTTCTCGATCTCACGGAATATCCGAATCTGTCGTAACCGAGAGGAGCTTGGATGTTCGCCAATTCCTGAGCGAATCCCAATCTGACAGCCGATCCTTCTGGCATATCAATGAGTTTGCATTCGAAGTACCAAGAGCCTCTATTGACTCCATAATTGGCTCTAACCATACAATAGCCTTTCTCTCCGGTCACTAAACGTCTGTCGTCTGAAATCTAAATATTAAATAATTTTAATAATTAATAAACAAAACAATGAAATACTTTGAGTTGCATCGCGCGGTCGTGAAGAGACAGTGCAACAGAGTTTGGCATTAGTTTGCGACACAACCAGCCGGGAATCGGCTTTCCCGCCAACTCTTGCGATTCGTCGAACTCTTGTCTGCACGGAGAGTGAGGGTCGGGTTCTGCCAATACATATCTGTATCCGTCTTTGTTATACGGATATTCAGAAGGAAATCCATTCAAAGGAAGCTTTGGTTGACTTAATTCCGATTTTTGTCTTTTGGCTGCGAATTCGTTTCCCTGATCTGAGAGACCAATCATTTTCCTTTTGGCTCCTCTTCCGAAAGATCGGGGCTCTGAAGGCTTCTGACGAACAACTGTCTCATAATTTGGTCCAATTCTTGTGAGGTCTTGATTTCTTAATGCGAAGTGAGGGTCATTTTGGTCTCTCGAGTCTTGAATAAAGGTTTCGCTTTCTTTGGACATTGTTTTGACAACAGTATTGTGCCAAGTTTGTTTTATACGACGAGGCATTGTTGTCAGAGTTTCCCAATTATTCTCAATGAAAGGAATGATTTCTCGGTCTTTGGAGAAGACCACTCTCTCGGGATTGTCGTTCATGAGATTAGCCAAAGCTGTTTCGCACATTTGCGAGAAATTGGTTTGTCTTCTGGCGAACACTTCTTGTCCACAATTACATGATTTGCATAAAAACGTATAATTCGTCTGAAATTTCAAACATTTCTGGTTTATAGTTAGCGCGCATTTTTCGTGAAACCATTTCAAACAACGAAAACATTGGACTTCAACTGAACTCAAATCTCTTTGTTGATCGCAATAACAATTGGCGTTCAACTCTTCTTGCGAAGAATCGTCTTCCATCATGACTTCGAAGACGCAAATTAGGCAAATGATGAAAACAATATTAAAACAATTGTCTTTAGAAGAGAAGAGAAGACAATCTTTGGAAGTCTTTGAAATGTTATTAAAAGAAAAGAGATTTTTGGAGAGTAAAAGAGTTGCTCTCTATTTGAGTATTGATTGGCGCGAAATTCAAACCGAAAATATTATTAAATATTGTTTTTCGGAAAAGAAAAGAGTTTTTATTCCGAGTTTTAGTCGCGAATCGCGAGAAATGCAATTCAAAGAATTGTTGTCTTTTGAAGACTTGAATTCGAATTTTGAAGAAAAAGATTTCAAAATAAAACAATTGAAAGAAAATGCGCTTTTGAGAGAAGAAGCCAATCATCAGTTGGACACTATTGTGGTTCCCGGAGTGGCGTTCACCAAAAGAGGACACCGATTGGGAAATGGATTCGGTTATTATGACACTTATTTGAAGACAATAAAAGACTTGAATGGAGAGAAGAGCCCTCTATTGGTTGGTTTGTCATTTAGAGAGCAAATACTGGAAGAGTTGCCTTTGGAGTCACATGACTTTAGTTTAGATTTAGTTTTGTTTCCTTAAAAATGTCAAAACTGTTGAATTGCGAGAACCTTGGTTGTAATAAACAATATTCAGAATCACAATTAGATTCAAACGAATGTGTGTTTCACAGCGGAGAGCCTTTCTTTCACGACGCTTACAAGGGATGGACGTGTTGTCAACAAAAGTCCACTGATTTCACTACTTTTCTCAATTTCAAAGGATGTCTGTCTTCTCATTTATTTCACTCATTATTTGACTGTTATTTGATTTTTAGGCACAAAAGGCAAACATTCAAACGTTAAGAAAGTTATTAATGAGAAAAAGAATGAAATAAAAGAAGAAATTCTTATTAATTGTGAGAAAACAATTGAAAAGTCTTTTGAAGAGACTTTCGATGAAAACAATTGGATTCTAATTGAAATCAAAGAAAGCAAAGGATTAATGGATTGCAAAGACAGTGAAGAGAAACGAGTGTTTTGTCAGAAATGCAAGACAACAGATGCGAGTAAGGAATGTGTTTACCATTCGGGACAAGTCATGTAAGCATTAACTCTCATTCAAAGTTTATTTTTACTCTAATTGTTTGTTTGTCACAGATTTCACGACTCGTTGAAGTACTGGACGTGTTGTGAGAGAAAGAAATTCACGGATTTCGATGACTTCAATGCTCTCAAAGGCTGTCAATCGTCTTCTAATCACTCAATGATTGTCGAAACAAAGAAAGCTCGCGAAGACTTCTTTCAAACTCAAACCCATATCAATATCATTCTCTACGGACTGAAAGGCGCGCGACAACAATACTCTCGAGTGGACACCAACGGCAAGAGAGTTCGAGCCATTCTCAAAGACTCTCGAGATTGTGTTGTCTTCGAGAAAGAGTGGAAGCTGGAGTCTCTGTGCTCGGGCGTGGAGAGCAGAGTGGAGCTCTCCAACAATAAAGTGGAGATTGTGTTGAAAAAGAGAGAGAATAGACTTTGGAAGCAATTAATTGAGAAATAATTCAAATTTTATTATTAATTAAAAAGTTTATTCCATTTATTCCTTCTGTAATAAAGAAAACCGTTTTTACTTCTTTTGAATTAAAGAAACGAAGATTTGTTTGAAGAGAAAGAAAGACAATTAAGACAACAATTAGAAAGAGTGAAAGACAGAGAGAGAGAAGAGTGAGTTATACCTTTTTGGCGGCTCCGGCGCCCACTTTGACCTTTTTGGTTCCCCTCACTTTCTTCATTCTGTTCTTTCTCTCTTTGCGTTGTTTGCGCGCAGTCTTCTCTCGAGTGAGTAATCCGTTTCTCACTAAACGATATTTGGGTTCAAACTTCTTCGCGTTGTCCATTGAGTCGTAAATAAGAGCGAATCCCGTCGTCTTCCCTCCGCCAAAGTTGGTCTTATAGCCAAAAGCGAAGACCAGGTCGGGAGTGGTCTTGTACATTCGCGCGAGTTTCTCTCTCAACTCCTGTTTGCTAACTGTTGATCTTCCTGGATGAAGAACGTCTACAACCTATTCAAGAGAGTGAGTCACGTGTTAGTGAGTCTACTAATGCTTACCATTTGTCTGCGAGACAACAATCGGTTTGTCATAAACTTTCGCGTTCTAATAGTGCACGTCGTCTCTGACTAACAATTAAAACAATAATTAATTCAATTCTTTAATTAATTAACAATTTTTACCATTTTTAGTCGTTTTTCTCAAAGAAATCACAATTTGAAGAAATGACTCAAAACCGGAAAAGGAAGACCAAAAGAGCAAAAGAAACAATAAATTACGTCGATTTTCAAAAAACGTTATTTTTATTGAATTTGATTTAATTTTGACAAATAATGGGATGTCTTCTCGCGATATGGAATTTCATGGATTGTTTGGTTTGAAATCTTTGTTGACAATGAGAACATTGCCACGGCTTCTCCTGAGTGTGCTGAACAGTCAGTGAGAGAAAGAGTTGAATGACCTTTCAATGGGAGAGAGACTTACTTTAAGCATATGAGTTGTGAGATGAGTTCTGGCGCGGAATCTGCTGAGACATTGTGGCCAATCGCAGTGAAAGGTCTTCTCTCCCGTATGTCTGTGTTTATGGAACTTTAGTTTGTCTCTGTAACTCGTCTTGAACTCACACCCTGGCCCTTATACACACAATAACATTAATTAGAATAAAGAGAATATTAGAAACATTAATTAAATAAAACAATACAATAAATAAATAACAATAAAATGAAATACAATCGCATTGAAATGGTTTGACATCCAAATGCACGTTCTCGTGAACTCCCAATCTGTGCTTAAACTTTGTGCTGAACTCACAGCCCACCCACGCGCAATGATGCACGCGCTCGGAATGCACGTATCGCACGTGATTCTGGAGAGAGGAGAGACAGCGGAAGGTCTTCTCGCATTTCTCGCATTTATAGGGCGTGAGATTTGAATGAACGTTTGAATGGTCTTTCATTGTTTGTTTGGAAACTGTTGTGAATTGACAGCGCGAACAACAATAGGCTTTTGATTGACGTTTTCTCTCTTTTAAGAGACAATCGCTCTTTGAATGACTTTCCAACGCTTTTCTGTAAACAAACCTTTTCTCGCATTTCTCGCACGAAAAGACATTTGAAAACAGTTTCCTCTCTTCGAGGGATTCACTTTGGAAACGGTTCTCGAGAGAAGACAACAATTGCTTTGAATTTGAGTTTATTTCGAATTTTTGTTTTTCATAAAAAGCTTTGATTTCTAAAACAACAGATAAAACACGTCGCGTGACATCCAATTGTCGGTGAAGGCGTCGGTTGTCGTCCAATAAGTCGTCGAAGAGGTCGTTCACACGAATCAAAGAAGACATTTTCCACGACATCACGACAAGAGCGCCATCTCGTGCTTCCTCTTCGTGTGTTTCCTAATGACAGACACGTGACTCGCAGTGAAAGAACAGAATTGGCATTTAAAGGGACGCTCTTTTGTGTGAACTCTTCGGTGTTGTCTCATCTCAGAAGAGGTCGATGTCCGCGACTGACATCCGGGCCCTTCATTACAAACAAATTAATTAATTACTGATTAATGATTGTTCAATAATTTAATACATTCGCAATGAAATGGTTTTTCTCCCGTATGCACTCTTCTGTGTTTCTTGAGATCAGAACAACCCGAACAACGAAATGTGCCTTCAATTCAATTAATGTTATTATAATTGTTTAGAGAAAGAGATAACTCACATCCCGGCCCTTAAAAACAAAAGAGTTATTAATTAATTATTTAATAATTTAGTATTAATTGTCTTACAATCACATAAATAAGGTTTTTCTCCCGTATGAACCCTCTTGTGTTCAATTAGATTAGAAGCGGATGCAAAAGCGACACAACATCCCGGCCCTAATAGACAAGTCTTTCAATAAATAATAATAATGTTTATAATAGAGATTACAATCGCATTTATAGGGTTTTTCTCCGGTATGTCTTCGAGTATGTATTTTGAGTCCGGAATGAGAATTACAACAATAATCGCATCCAACGAATAAACATTTGAAAGGCTTTTCTCCCGAATGAACCAATAAGTGTCTAAAAATCAAATTAATTGTTGTTTATTTGGATTATTGAGTTTATAATACCGTTTGAGAGTTGAAGAATCAGCGAATTGTCGTTGACATCCATTGTGAGGACATTTGTATTGTTTTTCTGCGCCGTGAACCGCATAATGTCTTAAAATGTTTCCCTTTTGAGAGAAGTGTTTATCGCAAAGATCGCAGTGAAACAATCCGTCGGAAGAACGAAGACATTCGAACACTTTCTCTCCAATTCTCACGCTTTTCAAAGGCTTTGACTTTAAATACAAATAATTATTATTTCTGAAAAAGAATTGAAAGAAATACTTCTTTTTGTTGTCTTTTAAGACGTTTTTTCGGTTTATTCTTCACTTCTTTGTACTCTTCTTCTTCTTCTTCTGTTTGTTGTCTCTCTTCTCTCTCTTCTTGCTCTTCTTCTTCAATTTTGATGACATATTTTGGACAAACTATACTTTTCTCAATTTCTTTGTTTTCTTTGAGTTTCCGATAATTGTCGCGAATCTCGAGCTTCTCCGCTCGCGCCAAACAACGACAATCTCTCAAAAGCCTCTCTTGAATGGTCTCGAGCGCCAACACCAACGACCA
>JAQGCQ010000034.1:0-35158 GCA_034699945.1 Chamobates pusillus
CACAAGGGGAGAGAGGCACACATCCCAACATTACATCAATGAATATAAGGCATTAAACTGATATTAAAGTGCCATCAAAACTGTTTGATATAATCCTCATTTCTTTATGCATTCCGCTATCTTTCAGTCAAATTTTTTACTTCTCGAGGAACGGGAGAAACGGTGTCAGTAATGCCAACGGAATTTAAACTCTTGCTTATTATAAATAAAGCGTAAAATAGAAGCTTATAAAAGGTATGGTCGGGTAGACTATGCTTTGGCACAACTATTGATAAGAAGTCTTTTGTATGGTATGCATCGTCGAGAGTAAGGGGTAATTAGGCATTGATGCCTGAAATTAGAAGCCAATGTAGGCCTTCCTTAACATCTATTCACTCAATGAGAGTCTGCAAAGCTTTGGATAGAGAGTAGTGTCACAAAAGAGACAGTCCATCCAATTGCCAGATCAGCACAAAATACATAAACATCGCTATATTTGATTGTATTATTAAATATGAATAAAACGCTTAATAAATGTTTTCCTCTCTTCTGATCAATAAATAAAACGAAGAGTCGATTGAATGTGAGCTTCAATTAGAGAACAAACAGTTAATCATATTTTTCTATATAATAAATAAGTTTTATTTCAATTTATTTTCACTTCAATTAGTGCCTTATGTTTGATGAGAGAGACTCTGACCTAACATTTAGGAAATCCTCAAAACAGAGAGCCTTTGACTGCCAAATATTTGGCGGCGAATGTGAGCTCAGACTACAAATGATTCGTGATTTGCTCTCTTTTGATGACAAATAGCAAGAATCAAAAGACAACAAATTTGGTCGAATAACTTCTAACATTATTTTCTCGATTCTGTGCTCTATTCTGTCCAAAATCCAACTATTTTTTAGGTCGAGTCAACAATTCTGTGCTTTTGAAAGCTTTTTTGTGAAAATGGATAAAAAGTCGTCTCTTATGCAGAATTTCTTTAGACTTCCTTCCTTTCCGTTGCTCTCCTTCATCACCGACTCATCACAACTACAATTCAGCCTTTTTTGGGGAACGGTTCGCAACATTAACTTCAACTCATATTCACTGACAATATCTCTATTCTTTGAAAACTTTAATATGACTTTTATATGGCATTCACTCATTAGTCGAGTATTTAATTATTCACTTCATTCAAGTGCTGCCGGTTTTACAACAAAAAAAACAGACACGAAGTCAACTCAAGTGCAGTGCAGTGAAGTGCGCGCCAAAAAACTTATCAACAAATTTTCAAAGTTTAGACAAAAAAATTGAATATAATTTAGTATAAAATTATTGGTGACTAACTTACCGGACAAATATTTTGCACAACTATTATCCGCTGTCAGATGTGATGAGTGGACACATTTAAAGATTGTGGTCAACAAAGAAGTGATGACATCGCTATTCAAATACATTATATTATATCCCAAATAACTGTTATATCGGTATTGACTGGTATTCAAAAAATCATTGAACTGTTTGCTCGTATGAATCCAACTGATGTAAGAGTGAGCGCAACCAGAGTTTGTCGGCTATCAGAGCAGTGGCAGTACGGCTCGCCATCGACAGCACAGGAGGAGGAGGAGAGAGTCTGAGATGAACGAGAGCTCAAAAAAGAGAGAATGTTTGGGATGTAATGCCTGTAATGATGTTCTTTTCTGCGAAGTATATGCTATTCCTCGGGAATCACAATCTGATGGCATATAACGCCGACTCTGTTGTCCCACACATGACATGGTTTGGTATATCTTCACTGAATTGACACCAAAACTAAATATTTCTAATTAATAAGTATTGGAGTATTCGTTATGTCGTCCTTTTGTGCGACTAAAGTGACTCTCAAACAGTTGTAAAACACTTTTAATCTTTTATTCATTAATTCAAACAAAAACTCAATGAATACTCTTTTGAAAAGTGTTTCTCACATAATATGAGTTCAAATTAATAATAATTTCTTTAATTTAATTAAATAAATAAATTACTCGAAAAAATTACTTTAATTCAATTTTTGGGGAAAAGGAACAAGAAAATATTGAATTAAATGCTAAGTGCAACTTAAAAAGAGAGATAGATATGACCAAGGTCCATGAGAACCCGACAAGAATTTAATTGAGTAATTTGGTTAATAGTTGTGCAATAGTTGTGCTTCAAATATCATCCTTAATCTCGAAAGTATTTTAAGCCCTTTTGAGTTCTTTTATTCCAATTGTGTTCAGCAAATTAACCAATTACAATTCTTACAATTATAATCTTTTTTATGAACCATTATTTATGAAGCACCTACCTAAATTCAAACTAATTGGTCGATTGGAATGAAGTCTAAAAAGTGTTTTCAAGAAGAAATCGCTTAAATTATTCAAAAAACCTGTAAATTCTGTGATTTATTCAGCAATTAATTTAAATTCAAACATAAATTTAGATTTACTCGAAAATATTGCTCGATTAGAATACAAGAACAGTCCTGAAAATGCAATTTTCTTCAAATAACTCTTGGATTTAATATTAAAATCAAATGAAAGAAATGGATGGAAAAGTTTTTGAGTTAAAGAAAGAAATCAAAGAAAATCCAATTTTGTTGATCGAAAAAAATGCAATGATTTTGAAAACTAAAACATTCAAAACACGAACTCTAATGCCATGAAAATTCAAACTTAGTTTTTATACACAGATTTGCATTGAAATGATAAAAAACAACAACAAATACCTGACCAGAAATAGTACAGCACTCGAAGGCTTTGCGTGCACTCAACCTAAGAGTAAATCAAAACTAAATTTTCGATTATTTAAAGTTAAATAAAACTACATTTTTTTGTAATTCAAAACTTGTCTTATGTTTAATTCAAAACCTCTAATGTTTTCCTCAAATCATAACTCAATAGAACTTTTTGATCTAAAACTAACAGTTAATTCTGTCCACAATTTTAAAGGATGAGAGAGAGAGAGAGAGAGAGAGAGAGAGAGAGAGAGAGAGAGAGAGAGAGAGAGAGAGAGAGAGTTGAGGAGACATTCAGTGTTAAAGTTAGCATCAGTTGAGTGCAAACAACTAAAAAGCAAACAGATATCAAACGTAAGACATGCAAACATTTGTCTGCTCAACATTTCATAAATATTTCAAAACTTTAACCAATAAATGAATAAAAAGGTAGAGTAAAGAGTTGTCAAAAATCTCATGGCTTTATGAGAAAAGAAATTCAGTTTTTGATAAAAAACATTTTCTGTAAAAATGTTGATATAATGAGTTTTGCTTTTGTTTTATATGAGTTTTGCTCTTTTATTCATTTCTATGTTTTTACTTAAAATTTTATGAAATGCATGAAAAACCTTAAGAGACAACAATTGTAAATAAAATTTATATTTACTTCAAACAAAAGGAATAAATTTCATCACTCCTTCAGTACAGATCTAAAAGACTTTTCTCATTCTTTTGTTAGCCTTTTATTATTCATTTAATTTCTATTTCGGAATCAAAAAGCGATTGAAATAAGAAATAAAATAAAAATCTTTGCTTATATAACCAATATGTATGCAAGGTAACCTTGATAAGTTTGCTTTTGTTTACTATTATTATTGTTGAAGAATCATAAATAAAATCAGTGAAATGTGGCGAATATTCTATAGTTTTGATGAATTTGTATTCGGCTTAAAGTCTACGATATTCTAATGTGGAAAACAGAGAAAGTTTAGGTCTGTAACAGACATACAGAAGGAAAGGGAGAGCGTATGGAGAAAAGAGTTGGTTTGTTATCCCTTCCAGCGTTAGATAAGATATGATTTATGATGGAATAGTAAATGTTTTTCTGGCACCACCACAGCACACACTGCACACAGACTGCACAACACAACTAACAAATAACGTAACTCTACATTCAATGCATAAATATAATGCTCTCTGAATGTAATGGTTTAGTGAACACATCGTCTAATGCTTTTGTTCACCCAATGCTTAATGTGATTCTCTCTCTCTCTCTCTCTCTCTCTCTCTCTCTCTCTCTCTCTCTCTCTCTTCTCCGGTTCTTTACTTCTTATATTTGGGACGACTTATAGCGACATCGAAGTTGGAGAAGAAAAGCAGGCACTGGCATGTCTTACGACTGGATGCCAGTGACAGTCAGGGTTGACGTCCATTTCCCCCCGAATCTGATAAAACTGTTTTTTTTTTGCTCCGCTGTTAAACAGAATTTAAAATCGATTGAATATGTAAAGTATATTCGCTTTTATATTCAATGAGATTTCTTTTGAGTTAAAAATATGCGAAAATATAAATAATGTATAGAATATTCTGTGAATAAATAGATTGTTTGCTATCAGAATCTCAATTCACTTTTTTTTCATTTTCTTTTGAGACAAACTGAAAGCATCTGTTTGTGAATAGCCTTTGGCTAATATTTCGCTCATATCGAGTGTTGGGGGCCATAGACGGGCACACATTCACCTTAGGAACAACTGGAGTTGTGCACTGTATGGCACTGTACGGCACTGCACGGCACAGGCATGCATTAGTAGATGAATGATGACAACAAATATAAGGGAGACATAACACGAGAAAAGCCTCGCAGACACACAGATATGGCTTTTGATAACCGAAAGCCATAACATTATTTCGGTTAAGGATTCTGTCCATAAAAAGATTGCCAGAAATGAGCCCAACTTTTTTCTGGTCCTTTTGGTAATGTTGTTGTAAATTACAGTCGTATTAAAACTCTATATTTCTCTGAATTTTGTCCTCAAATGACTTCTAATGGAATTTAGATTAACTTTACCTTAAAATCAAATTATAATGAATTCGACAAATTTGAACTTTTAATGCATTTTCTAATATAATTATATCGATAATTGAATTTCAAAAAAATCATTCGTTTGAATGTTTCAATACTAATGATTGCGAAAATTCAGTGAAATTCAGTTACAACTCAGAAAGCATTCGATAAATTTCTTATACAAATATTAATCGGAAAAAAGTCGACTAAATTTGATTTCAGGCAATGATTTGCATAAAAGTTAGATCTGAAAACTAATCTAATTATTGAAATATAATTGAAATTTACCGGAATTTGAGCTCAACTCTGAGTATTTTCTTTTGAAACATTAACTAAAAGAATTCAAATAAGAAATACTTATCACAAAAGGCTTTCAATTAAAGGAGCGATCATTTGGAGAATGAGTGCAATTGAATGTAGAAGTGCTTAACAGCTCAACAGTAGGTCTGATATTTGAATGGATTGAGTAATACGTATGACTAGTATTACTGAAAACAGTTACAAATAATTAGAGCGACTGCTTGTCTACCGTTCAAAACGAGATTCAATTTTTTGTATTCATTTCACGTTATATTTTGGTGCAAATATTCGTTAAGATTTATAGTCCGAAGCCATACATAAAGTTTAAGCACATTATTGTAATTGTTTTGATACTCATATCAAATATATTTTCACTTCTCATTTAATCGAATCAATCTCTCATTTGTACACAAGAGAAGAGTTAGGGCTCCAAAACATTGAGAATAAGGGCACAGACATAACCAGAGCTGTTATGTTATGTTATGGCACTCTTTGCTAAATGATTCGCAATATTGAAACGCTTAAAACGTTTGTTGAATTTTAGCTAAACTTTGAGAACCAAATTCTCTATAAGTCTAATGGACCCAAACATTAACTTTTCAGCTCTTTATTTATGTCTACATTTGAACTAATTTCCCAAAAATAAATACCAAGAATAAATACCAACAATTTTGATTTGTTGCACTATTTTCTTATTTTTCGAACATTTATAACATTCTTCGACTTAAATGGTATTAATTTTCGTTACTTTTATTCAAAATATTCAAATTATTTTGAGTCAGAAATGGTTTTAAAAAGGATGGGTTAAAGGATGGCTTCACTGCAATTCATGGGAGAATATTTGAAGCACCGGAGCATTAAAAGGGGTCAATTAACTTGTTTTTATTCTGCATTTTAAATTGATCAATAGACGAACTGGCTATTAATCTTTATTAAAATTGCAAATTTCATGTTTCATATAATTCAATAATAATTTCGTAAATTACAAACAATTGAATTAAATTAAGAATCAATAAAAACAATTTAAATTTTATAGTTTTTCTTAAACAAATAAATCAATAGCCAAGTTGACTTCAGAATAGACATGTTTTCTTGCTAAGTTTGAAAATGATGTCATATTTTATCTATTAATCAATATTTTTGTTAATTTAAATGAAGAATCTGTTACTTACTTAATATACAGAAATTTAATGAAAGCCCAGATTTGTGTACATTTTTCTATTAGTTTTTTTGTTGGATTAAACGAAACAAAATTGAACTAGTTAATTCAAAACTTATGTAATGAGTGTTTCGTAATAAAGTTAGTCCATTAATTGTGAAACTGTTCAGAAGAGAACCATTAAAATAGCAATTATTCAAAAGAAAACTAATTCAAAATCCAGTCATTAATCAAATTTGATATAAATTTAAATAAAGTTGAAAACGAAAATAAAGCTCAGAATGAGTTTGAAATGAGTTATCAGTTCTGCAAAAGTTAAATGAGTTGCGATACGAGAAACTTATCTCAGTTTATGCATTGGTTGACAATTAAATTAGTTTTAAAACCAGTTTTCAAACTTATTTTCTAACTATAGGTTAGATTCTGATATTTTGTCCTTTTTTTCATCCAATGACTAACTCTGAGATCAAAAGGGTTTTCGTCTATTTTTCAATTTATTTCGATATAATCTCATTTAAATTTGATAAATAGCACCGATATGTCAAACATCTATCCATTTATTTTTAGAATAATGAATACAAATTATTTTAAATTCAAATTATTTTTTCCTAACATTTCATAGAATTTGTTGAAAGCACTCGGATTTCAAGTGATTCACAAATGGTGATAGCATGGTGATTGCATAGTGATTGTAAAGTGCATGGTGATTTGTTGAAAGCACTTCTAATTAATTGTCAATTCAATATAGAATTCAATCGATTAATGGAAAAGTCTATAAAATTGATTATAACTTTTCTTTATTAGAGTGAAGATATTTTATTGAATGGAGTACTGGTAGCGGTGGTAGTGATGGCTGTGATGGCAGTGATGGCAGTGCTGCCAATTTAATCGTGATATCGACTAACAATGAGGACATCAACTCATCTAAACTGTGCTCCAAATGACAACCAGTCGTATATATAACTAAATATTAAGATAGTAAAGGACTGAAGTAATCATAACACAGGAGTTATTACACTCATTATAATAAATATGATGAGCGAAATGCTGTACTCAATGTTGTGCTCAATACTCTGTTCACTAACATGAATAAAGGCGATCCTTAACAGCAGTTCTCCTTTTAATTCCTGTCCATCTTTTAGAACCTAATGTTTGTCATTCAATAGTTGTTTATTAGAATCAAAGTCTAAACAGTTGTTTGTATTTAGTTTTTTGTTTATCGGTTGAAACTCTTTTCATAGTTATTAAGAACTAAATTAATGTCTGAGTTTGTGTCGAACGGAAATGTCTGTCCATTTCCGTTATTGCAATCTAAACGTAGGTCTGGTTTGAGATGTGGCGCAAGACTTGAATGGAAAGCACTTCAAACTCATTATACGATAAAAATGAATATTTTCGATGAGATATTAAGATATTACGAGAATTATGTAGATTTCACCGCTCAGCACATAAGCTGATGGACTGAGCCCTTCATATGAAGAGATGGTATTAGTATTTATACTTGACTTCAATCATAAAACACATCAGAATTTCTCTGATTTTACATTTTTTCTAAGAAGTAGTTTCAAAGTTAAAAGAAAATATATTTAAATGTCAAAAACTAATTGAACTGAGAATTGAATGAATATTTGTTGCGAACCTATAAAACAGATGACAACAAAAAGTAAGAAAAATTGAAGTCTTTCTCTTGAAGTTAATTAAAGTTTTTGCGATCGGAATAAAAAGGATGAGAACATAATTATCACATTCTATTTGACTCAACGATTCATTTCCTGCGATAGAGAACAGAACAGATCAGAACAGAACAGATGCAATGAATTGATGATATGAATCTCAATTATATTGTCTGATGTCTGTCCCACTATTCTCTTCTTCTATCTCTTAGTTCTCTCTTTCCTTAAGTTGAAGTCTGGCCTTAAGCCTAGTCGTGTCCGACAAAGAATTAGCAAAACTTCATTCAAAGCTTTCAATTATATTATACCCAATTCTCAGCGATTCTGTTCAATATTAACATACATTAATGGCATCTAATATTACATTACATTATATTTCGAGTATATTAGAGAAGGGGTCAACTTTTCAGACCCCTTCTCTTTCGATCAATAACATGGTGCAAATTTTGTGAATATGATGCATATTCATCGAAATTTTTGAGCTAGAT
The DNA here is from genome assembly GCA_034699945.1 of Chamobates pusillus. Lineage (NCBI taxonomy): Eukaryota > Metazoa > Arthropoda > Arachnida > Sarcoptiformes > Chamobatidae > Chamobates > Chamobates pusillus. The sequence goes on from JAQGCQ010000034.1 coordinate 8,385, forward strand.
TAATTTATATTCGAATTAAATCAGAGATTTTTTTTGAGAAATTCCAGATATTTGTAATCAATTTCACAGTTAATAACATTTATAACTTTCATGAGTTGCTATTTTCAGATAAAAGTTATTTGCTCAAGTTGATAAATATATGTGAATAAAATGAGACTAACATTTCGGGACATGTTGTGTGCAAACAAAAGAGCAAGCTAATATTTTATTCAACACTAATTTATTATGTGTTCAAAAGTCTGGTATAAAATTAGAGTTTTTGTTAAAAAGGAGAGAAAAATTCAATCAATTTATTCATTCGATGAAATCAAGTGAAACATTTGATTAACAATGTTTGAGTGATCAGAATTCATGAATTCATTCTGTGCTCAATCGGAGCAAACAAATGCATTGCTCTGAAAAATTTCTCATAGATTTTGACATTTGATAAAACAAATCCAAAAACAAAAATAATTTGAAAAATTTTTCAGATTTATCTTTTTAACTGTCAGACCAACAATAAACTAAATGAAATACTGGCGCCGTATCACTAAATTTTATGCCAGTGCTATACCAGTGCTCTAAAGAATTGAATTATAAATAAATATCAAATTCGTTAGATATCCAAGAATTTTGTTGGGAAAGCCATCAAATATAAGTTATAGCTCTGTATAGCTCTGGAAAATACATCGAATGTCAACATTTTGTCTCATATCATATCATAAAATATAATAATAAATGTTTTAATGCTTTGTTACAAACCATAAGTCAGGAATGCATTCAATCGATTCTTATTCTAATGTTTGTGTCGTTAATCGTGAGACACAAGATATACAGACAGACCATACATACCGTACCATACCTTGCAATACATAATTCATCTGAAAAGCAACAAAAATATATGTGAAATACAGGAAAGAAATATATTTCCCACTTCTTCTGGTATTGATTTTGGATGAAGTCTTGCCGTAAAACTAAGGATAGACTCACAGACTCTATACAGAAGTACCAAAAACTTATTCGTGAAGAGTCTGTCAATTGTTGGGCAGTATTTGGACGCATCTGTAATACTATTTTCAATGGAGAAGAAGTGCATAAAACGAATATCGTTTCCAAGACTTCAATTATGAATCGGCAATAATAGTGAGCTTTAAGTTAATCTAACGGTCAGTCAGTCAGCCGTAAAGTGGAACGTAATTCACTTATAGTTGCAATCGACAGACAATTGGACACACAATTGGACTCACAATTGGACAGTCAGTCAACTCACTCGAAAACAGTTAAGTGATCCAAAACAATATTTATCCTCAAAGAAGTGTTACCAAAAGACTGACTAAATCTGTTTGACAATGAAGTCCATTATATCGATCACAACACTACACATATATGAAACGACTAAAAGATAAAGCGCTTAAAATAAAACCCTTTTATATAGTGTTAGTCTTTACTCAACTCTATCCCAATGTCTTACCGAATGTCTTATCCATAGAATTAATCTTCTATTCAAGGATTTCATTTGAAAATCTGTCTGAAAATTCAATTAAAGTCTAAGTTTACTTATAGTTTAGCCAATCTTTTATTTTTAGAATCAATCAAAAGTAAGTTTAATACAAAAGAGATCTCAATTACTTTGGTAGTGATTTGTGCATGATCATTTTACTATCAAACAAATTCAAGCCAAATATGATTGGAAAACTTGCTTTCTATTGTGAAGATAATCTTGCTAAAATAAAGTTAGAACTAATTGAAATCGATTAATTACTTGTAATTAATGAGATTAATTCATTTATTTTGATATAATTTGTCATTTAAGGCAAAGTGCCTTGCTCAAATAATAGCTTTTACAAGCAAATTGTATTAGACTTTGCGAACTAAGTGTCGATAAATTTTGTTGTATTTTTTTCGATGAAATCGACTTTCAATTAACGTTTGTTTCGCTGAATGTCTTCAAAGCCATAGATATATAGCTCTATAGAAATGCAATCGATTTGAAAATTTTCTTTAATCACAAACTTTTCACTCCTTTTTGTTCGCCTTTTTATTGAATTTCTTTTTAAAGTAAAATCTAATTTTGTTTCTAATGTAATGTATTCACTAAAATAGCTTTCAAGCGAGAGATGTAACCATTTTTACATTTTTGTTCATTTGTTGATTTGTTCATGCAACAAAATATAACAAAATTGGTGATTGCCTTCTCCTAAATGTGTTGTCTATAAGGATCTGTCAAATGATAAACAAAAAGAAAACTAAATGACTAAATGACTCATTCATTGCTCGTTCACTTCAAATAATGATTACGTCTCTTATCTCTTATTGTTTTCTACCTCTAATTTATTTGATTTTTTCTTCATTAAAGAATCGAGGATTTAGTCATCACTTTAGTTATTATAAAAAGTGATTATTTTTTGGCAAAAATTCTAAGAATTTGACTCAATTTGTTAAACAATTTTTTGTTTAATTTTTTCCTGAATATAAATATCATTAAAAATCAGTCTTTTATATAACATAAACATTGAATATTTGTTTAAATAGTATGGAAGTGACCCCAAAATCAGCTAAATTTAAAGTTAAATTTAATTAATTTAAGTAACCTTGATAACTATTGGTGATCGACAGTTATCAAAATAATTGTAATGTTTGTCAACGATTTACGGAAAATCATATAATTTATTGCATTTATATTCAGAATAATAGAGTCAATGTTTGCCAATAATATGTATTTTGCATTAAAACTAAATATTTGAATAAATGGTAAAAACTTTTTTATATTTAGAAAAAAGATTGCATTTATTGTGAGAAAAGTGAATATAATGTTAGAAAAATGTTAATTTTAAAATGAATAATGACTTCGGTATTACAAAAGACAAAAAACTCATATTCTGTTGAATTTGAACGAAGAATTTAATGGAAATGTGATGTCAATTATGATGACAGCACAGGACAGGTGTCGATCCAATTCACACAAAGTATTTTACATAAAATATTCCGTCAAAACAATTCAAAATGAATTCCTCATTCTTTTAGAAAATAGACTTTTATTTCAGAATAACTTTACTTCAAGATTAAGAATTTCAAAGTAGACCAAGATCACTTTTAGATGCTCAAATATATTCTGCAAGATGTCACACAATATCAAAAATAAGACAATTTTCAATTTTCTTTTATTCATATTCTGACAAGGACAATCAATCATCTACATTTTTAAACAGATTAAAAAATTAACCAGACTCTTTTTATATTATTATCTTAATTAAAATGTGAAAAAATTAATTGAATGAGTTGTGCTAGTTTCTTTAATAATTTATTTGTTAAGGTGTGTGTGATATGATTGTTATTGCTTTTTCAAAAAAATATAATGATGTGGAAATAAGCTTAAGTATGACCAAGGCAAATGGTGGCAATTGTTTGGGAGGACTAACCCATCTTAAAATTAGTTGATCACAAATAATAAAATATACGTCAGATTTAAGAGTGTTTTTTTCTCCCTTTGAGTTCAATAATATGAGTGAAAAGTGTGAGTCCAGACGTATGTTGTGTTGAAATGAAAGGCCAATCACTGAAACATCACTGAAATATCAGTGAATAACACGTGAAGTGAATTCTCTCAAAACAACTCTCATTTGTTTTCATTGTTTTGTTAAATCTGTTATTCAATTATCTTTTGGCCACAAATTATCTCAAAGAATAATAAATTGTTAACCGATTTCAACAATTGTCAAAACAATGGAAGTGGAAGACAGACATCTCGATGTTATGGTCGATCTGATCAACAAAATATTGGAAACGGAACAACCGCTCAGGTATTTCTCCGAACACTTCAGTCCGACGGATATCGTCCACCGATTGGCACAACTAATCATTGTCTACGAAAACAATGTCTTAAACGATTCACAATTTCTGCCAATTCTTCAGAAGGAACCCGAGTCTGAACCCAATTATTGTCTGACAATCGGATCAATTGTGAAGCTCTGGTTATTAGACTTTTATAAACACGATTTCGTTACTCTCAATAAACTCGATGTCGAATCCGGTTTCGAGGAAGAGATTATTCTGACCACTCTTATGGTCTTAAAAGTGTTACAAAGAATGAAACAATTAATGGATCAAAAGGTTAGTAAAACTCTAACTGAAGAGTGGAAAGACTTACAAGAATTTGATCAGCAATTGGACCAAAAATTCGATATAAAATGTTTGAAATTAATGTCACTTTTGGTCAAACATTCAACAAATCATTGTTTGAAAACAAATTCTTTGCTCCGAATAATAGAGTCATTAAAAGTCGAGAACAAGAAACTAACGGAACAATTGGGTTCTGTTCAACAAAAGCCGCCACTTATACCACAAAAGACACCTCCCATTACCTCCAATAGTTTGACTCAAATTATAAGGACAACCGATTCCGAGCAAACAATGGATACTTCGGACGATAATATCGAAGTTCCGGAAATAATAATACCAAACATTTCCGAAGATTTAGTTGAGAATCAAATCAAAATAATGACAAAAAGTCCAATAAAAAGACAAATGAGTTCACCGAAGAAGTCATCGGTATCTCCAGTCAAAAGATCTCCAGAAAAACGGGAGAATGAAGTGGTGAGGAACCTATTCCCGGCTATCAGTCCGCGAAGAAGTGAAAGAAGTATTCCGTCCCCAATCAGTCCACACAAACCAAACAATTTAATGAAGTTGAGAGAAGTGTCACCCCTTAGAAGTAATCGAAGATCTCCGCGAGTAATTCCTCCGCGAATTACTCCACAAAAGGTGTCGGAGCGACAGAACAGTTCAAAGAAGGCATTTATCGAAATTCGGGCACTTTTTAGCGAAACGGATGACTCGGAATCAGAAAATGTTAATAAAAGGCCAACAAAAACACCGAATAAAGTGACGAAACAATTGAAACGCAATACTGAAGTGACCGCAACAACCATTACCTCAAGTAAACCATTGCCAGAACCTATTCCTCTACCGCTTAAGAAACGAAAATTTTTGAATACTTCGCCGATGAAAGAGGAGAACAAACACATCACACCTCTGATTGTTATAAAAAAAGAGGCCAAACCTAAAAAGAATTGGCCGTCCAGAAGCAAAAACTATCCTCGCAAAAAGCGCTACCCCTGCAGTTGGCCCAACTGCTCATATGTTGCCGACAGACCATCAACTCTTGTAAGTCTCATAATCTTTGATTGAAATTAAATTAATTGATATAATGTTTATTCAAATAAAAGGTACGCCACTGTAGAGCCCATACCGGAGAGAAACCATTTGCGTGTGATTTCCCCGGTTGTGACAAACGGTATAAAATGAGCTCAAATCTGACCCCACATAAGTTGACGCACACCGGAGAAAAGCCATACGCGTGTGAGTGGACTGATTGCGACAAACGGTTCACTTATCCACAACACCTGAAGAGGCACCGCATATCTCACAAAAAGAGGGATCGCCTCCGACTCACCAAAAAATTGACCAAATCTGTGACCGATTCGGATAAAAGACTTAAAAGGGAATTGATTGCAATCACTTCCGCGTAGTTTTGTCAACGGATTTATAACTAATAGATAATAATTAACAATATTTTATTTCAATTTATTTAATGAGTTATCTTTTTATCCGTTTTAGAAGAAAATGTCATTTTCTCGTATACTATATATACTATATTTGATTCACTTTTGACTTTTGATTCGTTTATTTAATCAAAAAATATTTTCGAAAATTATATTATCAGTTGTTTTGTATAAATGATTGAATAATTTCAATGAATTCTTTAAAATTCAATTATTATATAAATAAAATTCAAGAAAACGATAATTATTTCCATTCAATTGATAAACAGATTGGAGTCAAAGCTATAAATGTGAGGAATGGGTCCACATTATTACTCCTAACCATAATACACAACATACCATGATACAATAAAAGTGATTAAAATCTTATTTTTAAAATTTGGAACTATTATTATGTAACCAATAATAGCATGAGTTTTGCAAAATATAATATTATTGATATTATGGATATCAACCCTCCATTTGGTTCAAAAGTGGAAAATCTGCCATTTCACCCAACCCTTAGAAGTTGACCTTGGCTATCCCTGATTTTAATCAAAGATCAATGAATGCATTTAATTATAGTTATAATTAACTAAAATTTAGGTATAAATAAATTTGAATTATTTTAGTTATTGTCGACTAATTGATGAGTGATTTAATTATTTATTTTTGTCTCTCTTTTTATATAATGTATTTTTGGTTCAAAAGTGACACAAATTTACGATAAAATTAAAAGTCATCGAAATTTCATAAAATGGTATATAAAAAGGTTTTCGTTTTTCTATCAATTATTTCATTTCTGTTTCTCTCAAAAGTTATTCCAAAAAATGGTTTTTAAGAGAATTTGTTATATTTTTTGTTTGATTTATATTTTAATTGAATCGACGGAATGTTTGCCCAAAGGATTGGATGGTTTGAAAAATTTCAGACCCCAGAGAATGAAGTATCAGCCGATGACAAACAATTACAAAACAACGACAACAACAACAGCTGCCCCCTCACCGAAACCTACGACCGCAGCCACTGCTTATCCATCTTCTGGCTCTTCGTATGGTTCTAATGGTGGTTATGGAATGCAAAACATCCTTGGTGGTATGACTGGTCAGTCATTCCAACCAATAATTATAGTGTTAGTACCGGTGCCGACAGCATCTTCTTATTCGCAATCAAGTTATATGACAACTGCCGCCCCCACCACTACCACCACCACTGCATCCTCGACCTCTACAGCAGAATCAACCACTACTGAAGAGTATGGATACGAAACGTTTGGAGGATATAAATAAATTTTTAATTTAATGTCGTTTTGTCGACATATTATTAATTTTGTGAAAAATCAATCCTTTTCTCAATTCATTAGAAGTTGTTTTATATCTGAAAGTCATTCAACTTTTTTCACAATTTATTAATCTCTCAATTATTTGTTAAATATATTGTTATGAAGTCATTATTTTTCACTTTTTTCGTCATTAATTTCTATATTAATTTGGATTTATTTGAATTAATTTTATTTCAATAATAATTATTTAAAACATTTGTAAATCGGGAGAAAACTTTCCTTTGAATTATTCAAAAGGATTTCATCACAAGTTTTGAAACAATTGAATGAAATGCCAAAAATGCTGACATCTCTTGATTTGTTATTCAATAATAAAATACGTGAAGAAAATTTGGTTTAAAAACTCAAAACAACGGACTTTTATCATTAAAGGGAAGAGTTTTGAAATATCGTTTTGTTTGTTATTTATGGACACACTTTTGTGTCTCTATTTGAATATTTGGCTCTAAAAATAAACATTTCATTAATTATTTTTGTTTATTAAATGTTAATAACTTTTAAATAATCTATGAATTAATTACTCAAATAATTAGACAATTGATTGAAATGTTGAGACGTTCTGTTCCGTCGGAAATACTTAAGAGGCGGAGCGGAGAGACTAATGAGACCCGTAAAAGATCGCGCGGTTCAGTTGTTTTACCGCTGAGTCCGTCCAAAAAATTCAATTTGAATGTCAAAAATGTACTCAAATGTGTTGACAGCCATCAAAATAAGTTGTCTCACGAAGAACTTATTCGTAAGATATTGAGTAAACCATTCATTATTCCGATCGATAACTATAAAGGTATGACTCTTTCATTTGATTCAATCAAAAGATGTTACAAATAATTGTCTTTCAGGCGGTTCTTATCGTTCACTTGGAGTACGTCTGAGTGGAGGCCGGCGTCCACTTCACGATCCCGATGCAGAAAATGCACTGATTCTATACAGTCCGCCCCCAATCACTAAAGAAGAAATGCTTAAACTAAAGATAACGGACCAAAGAGTTCATGTTGTGATGGACCCGATATTGACAGCTGTTCTTCGGCCCCATCAGAGGGAAGGCGTCAAATTCATGTGGGACTGCGTTACAGGCGTTCAAATTGAGGGCAGTTATGGCTGTATTATGGCCGACGAAATGGGTTTAGGAAAGACTCTTCAATGCGTTTCACTCGTCTATACTTTACTTAAACAAAGTCCTGAATGTAAGCCCACTATCGATAAGGTAGTGATTGTGGCCCCGAGTAGTCTCGTCAAGAACTGGTACAATGAGTTCAATAAATGGTTGGCCAATAGACTCAATGCTATGGCCATCGATGGCGGTTCCAAACAAGAAATCGACGATAAGTTACTTTCATTCGTTAATACAATCAAAGGAAGGCGTTGTGTGAATCCTATCCTCATTATATCTTATGAGACATTTCGTCTCCACTCAAATGTATTGCATTCGGGAGAGATTGGACTCATTATCTGCGATGAGGGCCATCGTCTCAAAAATCAGGACAATCAGACATACCATGCATTGAATCAAATAAAAGCCAAACGACGTATACTTCTGTCGGGAACTCCCATTCAAAACGATTTACTCGAATACTTCAGTTTAGTTCAGTTCGTAAACGAAGGTATTCTCGGAACGGCTCAGGAGTTCAAAAAGAAATACGAAAACCCAATACTTCGGGGCAGAGATGCGGTCGCATCGGATGCAGACGTAGCGCTCGCCAAACAACGGTTGGAAGAATTGCTTTCAATTGTCAACAGATGTATGATTAGACGCACCGCTAGTATTCTCTCCAAATATTTGCCCGTAAAATATGAACAAATAGTGTGCTGTGATTTGACTCCACTCCAAAAGACAGTCTATAATTTCTTCCTTAAGTCGAAAGCCGTGGCCCGCGCTGTCAATGAGGTAAACAGTAGTAAAGCAGCGAAAGGAGGCGGTAATGCCTCACTTATTGCTATAACATTCCTGAAGAAGTTGTGTAATAGCCCTCAATTGGCATATGATATGTGCAGAGATGAGAAGAACGACTTGAGTTCACTCTTACACTTATTTCCATCTGATTTCGGGACTCTTAACAGTAAACAAGTGATGCCAAACACTTCGGGAAAAATGCGTGTTTTGGATACACTCTTAGCGTTTATCAAAAGCCAAACGACTGATAAAGTAGTTTTGGTCTCCAATTATACCCAGACTTTAGATCTTTTTGAAAGACTGTGTCGTCTTCGCGGCTATGGTTTTGTCCGTTTAGACGGTTCGATGTCTATTAAAAAACGCGGAAAAGTTGTGGAAAACTTTAATACTCCCAACTCTTCTGAGTTTATATTTATGCTGAGCAGTAAAGCCGGTGGTTGTGGTCTCAATCTTATTGGTGCGAATCGACTTGTTATGTATGACCCCGATTGGAATCCAGCCAATGACGGACAGGCAATGGCTCGCGTCTGGAGAGACGGACAGAAGAAACAGTGTTTTATATATAGACTGCTTTCCACCGGAACTATTGAAGAGAAGATATTCCAAAGACAAACACATAAGAAAGCGCTCAGCAGTTGTGTTGTCGACAATGAAGAGAACGTCGAAAGACATTTCACTCTTTCAGAACTCAAAGAATTGTTTCGTTTGGAAGAAGGGATCAAAAGTGATACCCACCGCAAACTCAACTGCAAGAACTGCTTAAATGACATTCCGATCCGAAACCCTCCGCCGGACGCAGATTGCAATAGAGATCTCATGGATTGGTATCACTCACCCGACAAACGACAAGTCGTAGACATAATCCTGAAGAAGGTCTGGGATCAGGGAATCACTTTTTGCTTCCATCAGAAATCTCACGAACAGAAAACCATTCCTTAAAATAAATGAATTCAACGATTGATTTGTTTTCTGATAATTCGTATAAAACTTAAAATAATTGCACGAATAAATCAATGATATTTGCATTGAATTCGATTTCATTTAAAACTATTTTTCAAACTTTAAAATTATTATATTTTTGAATATTTTATTCAAATAGTATTGAATTTAAATTATTTTGTAAATAAAGATTCAAAACTTTAAAACTATTCTTTTCCTCAATTATTCTAATTATTGTATTCTTCGGAAATAATTTGGACTTCGATTTGGTTTATAATTCAGTAATAGATTTATTTGAGTGAATATACAAATAATATTGTATTTGTTTCATGAAAATTATTTCAATTATTAATTTAAATATAATTTATGATAATATGAATTAGATTTAGAAAAACACACAAATGACTGATTGATTGCATTTTTATATAAAAAACATTTTAAGTAAAAAAAGTTTAAAAATTAATAAAAACAGATTTAGAGTTAATTTCAAACATTCATTAAATTAACTCAAATTACAAATTATTTAAAAGGAAAATGAGATTAAAATCAATTATAAAATGATTATTGAATTTCTTCGAAACGTTTTTTTGGGATTCGGTCTTAAATTCGAGAAATGTTTTCGAAGACTTTGAGTCGTTTTCCATTCTTTTGCTTCACTTCCAAGCTTTGGTTCCAGAAATCAGTGACATAAGGGATGGGTCGCATCCAAGGGATGGGTCGCATCCCAGGGATGGGTCGCATACAATTGATAAATGCCTGAAACTGTTCCAGGATTTGATCCACATCTGGTTTGGTGTGAATGAAGGCACATCTCGACCCGAAGTCGCACAACCCCTCCAAATGATATGATTTGCAAAGAACTGTTCTATAGTTCTTTGGTTTATGGAGTGCCGGTTTCAGTTCATGGTTGTAATGCGCGTAATAACATTTGGTGCCGAACTTACAGTTACCCAACTCTTGGAAATTCTTACAAAGTTCTGTCTTATAACGAATCGGGTCAAACATCGGGTTATTGAACAAATCCATTGGTACCACTCTTTCGGTCATTGAATTGTTTGCCATCGAAAGAGTTGTGGTCGGACTCCTCGATGCCATTATAGGTGAGTAGTGACCCGAAGAAATGGAAGAGTAGGGCGAGTAATGTTGCGGTGAGTATTGACTCTCCTTCGGTCCAAACAAAGTGATGTTGAGTGGAGTGACATCAATGACATCGGTGTCATCGGAGTCCACTCTAACACATAGTGCCCTCAATTGGTCGCAAGACATCTGAAGTGAAGTTCAATTAAATGACTAAACGGTTCGAAAAACAATTCTTATCTTACGTTCAAATAAATTGGATTCATTTCTAATCAAATAATTGTCGTTTCAATCAATTAAAATAATAATAAAATTCAATTATTTTTGTGGTTAAAAATGAAGATCTGTATTGAATGACCTCTCAATGACAATAAAACAATTCAAATGAATACCGGAAAGCGTTTGACTAAAGATCACTATTTTTTGACTAATAATTTGGTGATTGAAAGTTGAAACCCTTTTAAGTTTACGCCAATAATGAGAGACTGAATGACTTTATAGTCAAAAATATTTAAAACTGACTTTTATTGCATATTATCATTATTTTATTGAACCGTTTTTTAGGGAACTCTCAACTTAAATATGCAAGTTTATTAGAATTTCTTTTATTTATTCAAATAATTTTACATTTACCATGAACATTTGTTTTAATGATTATACAGACATTAAAAATTACAATTTTTTAATAAAATTTGGTTCATCTAGCTACTTTTAATATTTGTTTAAATATTTTTGAAAGATTAAAAAGTCCTAAAAGAAGGCAAAAGAGACGGTTTGGCGACGTTTTTGGCGGCAAAGAGTCTATGCTTTCAGTCAATGCTTTCAGACTAAAAGTTTGTGTTGTTTTGGACAGTGATGTGCAGTGGGAGGCATAACATTTCATATGACCTTCAAATATAATTATCAATTAAATTGAAATTATTAGAAAATTATTAAATCTATTACTTATTAATTATTGACTTTATAGCAGTTCATTATTTACTTTATTTATTAATTTGATTACAATTAGTAATTAATATGAAACTCATATTAAATTAGAAAATTGAAAATGCATAATATTGAATACCTTGCACACTCCTACAATACATGATTAAATAGTTTAAATGAAATTTGAGATATCAAACAGACATCAAATAGCCTTTGATGTGAACCGAAATCTATATTTATTTAGAATTATTTGCAAATCTATGGAAATCACAAAAAAGCAATAAAAAAGACATACATTTGAATGAATTGCACACAAAGTTTGCAAAAAAGACAATAAAAGATTTGCATATTTTATGGCAAAATTGCAACGTTTTGTAAATCATTGGTCGGAGAACTCGAGGATATGGTGAGGTCTTCGCGTGAACTCTGAGCAGAGGTTTTGTGTCTTTGCCTGCAATTGATTGCCATCGATATCATGAATGACAGACCAATAATGAGGACAACGATTCCGACTAATATTATGCCAAACGCCACAGAATTGACTGAATTGGTCACAGGTTTGGGTAACGCATACTTCATAATCACACCCATTAATACCCAGAATATTCCGGTGAATGTGGAGAACAGACCGCAATAGAAGAGCATAATTCTGTTCTCGTTCTCATAATTAGGAACCGATGAAGAGCTGGAAAATAGTTGACAGCATTTGATAATCATTTTATTCGTTCTTAAATTGAGAGAAAAATTTTGAAAAAAATCTTTTGCCAACACTTTTGAGACGAGATATAGAAATGAAAGCGAATCAGACTTTGGTTTGGTTTAAATGTGAGGCTAATGTACTTCCTATTGATTTCTCTTATGGTTTGTTGTACTCTATATTTAGTGCGGATCTGAGAAAACAATTTTGTTTTTCCTCATTCAATATCCAAAGCTATGATTTGTTTTGAAACCTTAGCGACAAAAACATTGTATAACTCATCCAAAGCCATAACTTCTGTGAAAATAAATAAATGCCTTTCTTTTCGATACATTTCGATACAATACATTTCAGACAATTTTGTTTATTTCACTCTTCAGATCGTTTACCTTTCCTTTCACTTAAAGGTCATTATCTTTTCCATAGTTTTAGAAATTAGTTTTTGACCAAAAAAGTATTGAAAGACTATCTCTTGAATCAAATATTTCTATCGATTGACACAAAAAATTAATTATTTATTGAATTTTATGTTTGAAATAAAGGTTTTGTAGATTAGATTCACACAAAAGGAAGGAATACTCATTCCTCGTGAATGACCTCAAAGACAGTATTGATAAGGAAAACAATTTATTCAATTTTTCTTCAAAATATAAATCAATTTTTATAAATAAATTTCTATTAAATGATAATTAGAAACAAATAATCAATAGATCTATGAATACATTTCGATATCAGAACTCATTTCAAAGTTATTTGACTTCAAAAGAGAATATTTTTCGATGAATTGATCGCATTCTTCGGGAGATAAGCATTTGAGAGCCTTATAGTAAATTTTGGACACATTTTTGGGTTCACTCTTCACTTCAAAGACCACATAATCGATCCAAAGGGAGGCGTCGTTTGCACCGAAACCAGTGATGATCTCTTCATGAATGGAACGAATCAAATGCTGATTAATGTTCTGACACTTGTTCTCAATCTCAAGCATTTTCTGGTGAAATGAGAGCAAAAGTGGCGGAGTTTTCTTAAAGGAGTGGTAATAATGTCGAGACTTATCCAAACCATAAGAGGAGTGGAGAGCCTCCAAAATTCGTGGCTTCATTTGTGCGATAACTTTATTGTCATTTTTGTTTGGACTCAATTTAGACAACTTCTTCGTTATATTCATGATTTCAATCGGTTGTAACGATTTTGTCGACCAATCGATATATTTGTCCCAAATTTCAATCATTTTGTCCACATTTTCGTCACTAATTTCACTGAATTTATGTAAAATTTTTTCGAAAAAGTTTTTGATCTCATGTTTTGAGTCAACAATTTTTATAATGAAGGGAATGGAGAAGTGCCACACCTCAAGACTGTCGGCCCAACGGTCGCAACCATTCAATAAGATTTGTTGTATTTTCAATTTATTGTCGTATTTGTCACTACAAGAGAAGTGAAGTTTAATCCATTCCTTAAACATATCAATGGAAAGACAGTACTGATTCCACGCTCTTTGGATCAAATCAAGAGTTTTGGCCAATTTATCCATAATTTTCTTCTCTGAATGACAATCAGCCAATTGTTCCAATCTGTAGGTTATATATAAGTCCCAAATCTTTTGATTATTGAAATCAATTAACTTCTGTTCGTATAAACCGATCGCTTTTCTCTCGAATTCCTTTTTCTTCAGTTTTTTCTCCTCTTTAGTCAAACCGGGATTTGTTTTAATCCAATCGTTGCCATCGATTATCAATCTCTTAGTTAAGAGATCCCAGAGTTCTTCGCGATCACTGAACCTTAACTTCATGTCGTCATAAATCATATTTTTATGCGTTTCGGTTAAGTTGTGGTCAAATTCGGAACAAATGGGCAAAAAGTCTGCGGCGAACACGAAATCATCGAATGCTATGATTGCGTTTTGATAAACAATGGAAGCGATCTTTCCATTCAAGACTTCATCTCTGCATTCTTCCACTTCTTTGGTCTCTTTCTCAGTAATTAAAGTTCCCTTCGATTCGAGAATTTCTCGACGTTTTCGAAGTTTATGGCAAAACATTAGTTCCATTTTGAAGTATTGGTGCCAAACAAGTCTCGACTCGGGGTTGAATCGGATGCCTCTCTGAAGAAGACTTCGAGCGGTTTGTGGAGAGTTGTGTCTTTCAAACTCAAACTTTGCCGCCCGAACCCAAAGCCAGTCCTTATTATTTAAGACCGAAAGCATTCGAGAATATAAAGAACTGATTTTCGCCAACGATTTGTGGCGTAAATTGAAATCAATATAAGAGAGCCATAACTGGACATCAAATTGGTTTTTGTAGACAACCTTTCGGTAAAGACTTTGAATGTGTCCGACAATATTGGCCTCGATTTGAGCCGTTTTGTTGTGGAGACCCAATTTGTCTCTTCGGACTCGGATTAATTTCAAGAGACTGTCTTCATATGTGATATATTTGAGGAAATCCTCTTTGATTTTGGTATTCCTCTGAAGTGTGTACTCAAAAGCTTTACGTTTTTTGATGACCGCTCGTACTTCGGGATAACTCAAGAGGCCATCCCTTTCCAATTGTTCCAATTCATTGATTGTCCGTTCGATGCGATACTCAACCAATTCTGCCATCACTTCAAACAATTGACAAAAGACTTTGAATTCAAACTTATTTTGATTTAATTGAACACAAAATTAATGATTGCATTGAAGCACATGTTTTGGTGACTATTCATTAATTACGTTTACATTTGATATAAAACTTAAGAAAACTTGAATTTTCATTAAAATTATTATTTAATGAATTTTTGATTTTTGTTTTTTATGAATAATAAATAATGAGTGAATCAAGGATTTATTTTTAATTAGGCTAATAATTTAAACTTGTCAGTTTGATTACATCAACATTTTTTATATTTAATGATTTTCTTAAAAGTTTAGTTAAAAGAAACGTTTAGAAGAGTAACCAAGTACAATTCTAATTCAAAATATTCAGGTATTCAACAATATTAGTGACCACTGATTCACAATTTAATTATAAATAATATAATTATATTATTATTATTATTATTATTATTATTATTATTATTGTGAAACTCTAAAAATAATATAAAATTGTTTTGAGTTAATGTTAATTTTGAACGATTTAACAAAAGCTATAAACTAGAACAATTAATCTTTTTGGACCAAGGTATTTGGACCAAGGTATGTATAAAAGGCTGAAGAAAAAAAAATTATTGGTTATAAATCATATTTTAATTTGCATTCAAATCATTTGGAATTTGAATTTCTTTGATTTCTTAAGTTTAGGAAAAATTAGCATGCTATTTTTTTGTCTCTCACCAACTTAAGGAATGCTTATCTGAGCATTCATTTGAGGTTTTGGTTGGAATTGATTTCCTAGTAACTAAGACCTAGTTCATAATTTTATGACTTGATTAAATTGTCGTTAAAAATGACTAGATCAATTGATTGCCTAATTATTCATCATTGAGACGAATGCGTCACTTATAATAAGTGACTTATTATAAAGAAATAAAGATTATTTAATTTAAGCTAGTTACATTTTCAATTCATTCAACATAAAAGATAAACGCAATAATAAGACATCGATTTTTATTGAGAATGATTGGTATTCTAGAAAACAGAGTTAACCTAACTAGTATAAATTGTATAAAGTGTCTATTACATATTTTAATTTGTCAAATACTTAAGAATAATAAGAATAATGTAACAATTATTCGACTATTATTTACTAGTTTGTTACGGTTTGACTGACCTGGAAATTATATTTTACTAATTTTCCAACAAATAATTAATAAAATTAATTATCAAAACATTTATTCAACAAATATTTATTTAATTAGTTTTAATTGTTTTGAAGTAATTGTTTTTAAAAAATAGGTTAATATTGAATTTGAGACAAATATTGAAATTCTTTGATTGTTTCGATCGATAATATATGACTCAAGTATTTGTTATTCATATCCAGAATATTCTGTTAATAGACATAAAACTATTGATTTATCTCTTAATGCAATTCTTGCGATCGATTTGTCAAACATTAATAAACTTAAAGAAAATATAGAAATCATTTATTATAAAAAATATTGCATTAAATAAATGAAAAGAAATTATTAAATAAATTTAATTCACTGTTTTTTCCTTTGAAAACAGAAGATAATATTAATTTTTGCGATCACCTCGATTATTATTATCCAGTGTGTGCTTTGCAAGTGTTAAGTGTCATAAATTGATTGATATCACAAATATTTGTAAAATTGGCAAGATTCCGAATATTCATATCAAGGTAAACAACTTTCATATTTAAATTTATAGTTTTTTGAGTCAACACTTTCCAAGATTTATGAATAATATGCAAAATAATTGAAATGAATTTGAAATGTCCTTGGCTCTGCTCGAAAGATAAACTTTTGGTTTTGACGGGCAAACACTTGCTTGCTTATATCATTCAAGTTATGTTTTTAAATACTTATTTAAGTTTATATTCATCTGATATGAGATTATATGTAATATAATAATAAAAACAGTTCTCTGTTTATCGCGAATACAAATTAAAACGTTGACTGAAGATTAGGATAAAAATTAGTGAAGTATTTGATTACTGCAAATAATCAATGATCTCATATTCTGAATGAGTTTTATGTCAAACCATAGATTAATTGTCACTCAAATGACGTCAGTTTCAAAATAGGCGCCAAAAATATAGATAATTGTTATGACATGAGATGGCGTTAGACTCGAATTGTGCCATATTTCAAACTGTGGCCAAAATGCACGTATATATATGTGTGTCATATATATGTTGTTGATATATAGCACAATACATATACGAATTGTTGATATATTTGTGAGTTTGAGATAAAGGTTTTGGGTTTTAATTGAATGCAAACTAATATTATTCGCAAAAAAATAAAAACAAAAAACGAAAACAAAATTAATAATTAATTTAAAAATAAGTTTAGTATTTATTTTAATTATAGTTTTATTTGAAAAAAGTATTGATTGTATTGAGTGATGGAATCGTCTCTAAGCCTAACGTCTTCATCGTCTTCGTCGTCGTCGCCATCGATTGGTTTGGGATCTAATGAAACAAACGATTTAATGTCTTTAACCAATGATGAGCTCTGCAATGGAGATGTGGTACAAGTGATCACTCAATTGACAAATACTATTGATTCCAAACTCTTCTTATATGAGACCAATAATAATAATAACAATAATATTAATAATAACTTCAATATTAATCAAAAGAAAAGCAAAAACAAGGATCAGATGAATTGTAGTGCAAAAGAGTTGTCCAAATTGTATGCGATTAGAGCCCAGTCGTATCTGAAGCTGGGCTTTCATCAGTTGGCTTTCGATGATTCGGTTCTTGGCATTAAATTTGATGCCAATAATTCCAACTGTTATTATCTCAAAGGTTTAAACATATTTTATAAATGTTTTTAATTGTCATTTAATTGCAATGAAAGGAATGCCATTTGATTTGACATTTACTCCCAAAGTATATCATCTGTTGTTCTGATCCGCCAAACGTTTTGTCATTTATTTGAGAATTTATTTTAATTAAAAATATCTTTTGATTTATGGTTTGGTTTCTTATTAGAAGACCTCTGTTTCGGTAAAAGAAAGCATTTGATTATATTATTGGATATTTTTGTTTATTTATTCAGTATTTTGTTTATCACTCGACTTATGCTCTAAATATTAACACATTTATTGACTTTTTGAGCGCTTTTCACATAAGAGTCAGTTCGGAGACGAGTCTTAAATCCCAACGAAATTCTCTAATTTTATTGCTTTTAATCCAAATTTATTGCAAAGACTGGACTTTTTTAACACTTATTTTATAAATTATTTTTGTTCTGATTTTGAGATTTTTTGGTAAATCATATTATTTTTGGATTCATTTAGAAAAAGACATAAACTCTAACTGATTGTGTTGTCTGACAGGTCGGGCGTTAATAGGTCTTAAGCAGAGGGAAAGCGCCGAAAAAGCCTTTAAAATGGCGTTAGAGTTGAGAAGTAAATTTACCGAAGCATCTGAAGAGTTGGTCAAAATGCGTTTCGAAGCTCTAAAAGAGGCCGGTTTTGATGAGGAGACGGCCAACAAGTTTGCCCCCAAAAGTAGATCAGTTAATGAAGCGATTGACCACATATTGAGTACAAGCCTCACATCTGACCAATTGTCGACTTTGAGAGCGTCGTATACCCGAAGTCTAACCACTACTAGTAATGACAATCAAAAGACAAACCCATCGCTTGATTCCCGATTTTCTTCAATGTCTGGCATTTCTTCAATTTCTGGAAACAAAAATTTAAATAATATATTCGCTCCGCCTTTGAATAGAGCCGAAGCACCCGATAGTGGCTCCGAGTCTTTGGGTCTTAAACTAATAAGTGATATCGACAACTGTTTGGGAAGTATTCTCGATTCGGATGAAGAAAAACCGAAATTTTTTGATGAAAAAACCGATAATAATATTAGTGCTACGAATGCGACGACTAATTCAATGAATTTTTCAAACAATAATACCAACACTTATTCTAATAATAATTTCTGTGATATTAGTAATAGTATTGCGGATAACAATAGTCTTTTGACGAGAAGTTTGTCGCCACAACTGCCGCCACAAAACGTTTTCGGGATCTCTTCTGACCATCAAATAAAAGGGAATATATTTTCAAATTTTTGCATTGATCTCAATAAGGAGTCGTTGGGATCTCATATAATACCCAAATCCAACACTAAGAGTGGAGGCGCCAACTCTAGCACTGGTGATGAACAGCCGCGTCGTATGACTTTTGCTGACATCGCTTCAGCCAATACTAGAAAACCCGTTCAACCCATGAAAACAACACTTACTTCGAAGAGTATTCAACAAAAAAGCGAAACAAAAGCGCAAAAAGTTTTAGATTCTGGCAATAAATTGTCGTCTTTGGAGTCTTTTGGCGGAAACGCCGACACTTTGGATAAATTTGAAAAAATGAGTTCAATTGTTTTGACTTCAGAACCGACGCGTCCGACAAATCTGATGGGATATAAAGGTCTTTGGGTTTGCAATATCTCTCCCAACACTTCTTATATAACTTTGAAGAATGTTTTTCGAAAATATGGTATTTTTACGGGAATTCAAACGTTTGAAAGAAAGGCTACAAACGGTTCAAACATTGTTTTTGTTCACTACGATAACAGTCAGTCCCCGACAGAAGCCATCGCTGAACTCTTTGGCGTCTATCGGAAAGACATCTGTTTTGATGAGAACACACTTTTGAAGCTTAGATACACACCGAGTATGGAACAGACCAAGAATGGAGACCTCCCATCCATGGATAAGGCGCGCAGAATAGTCGAAAAGAGTGGCGAATGTTTTAATTGGCGACTGTCCACCGGATGCCATAAAGGAGAGCGCTGTGCTTTTAAACATATTCCTATCAACAAAAGCGTTGATTCTCAGCCATGGGTTCGTCTCTTTATTTTGTTTTAATTTAATTTTATTTTCGTTTCTTTAAAATTTATGATTATTTTTATTCTTCTTTTGAATTAATGATTAGATTAATAATGAATTTCTAAAATATATTTCCCATTAATTTGAAAATCAGGTCAAAGCACTGAAGAAAAAGGCGAACGAAACTTAAGACAGCTATCAATGGCTTACTTATAATAATAATAATTTTCAAAACACTTTTCAATTCAATGCGGAGCTTGAGTTCAACTTTTAAAATAAGAGCTGATTTGGTTCGAGAATATATATAAAGAATATATAAAACAATTCATTAATTTTCGCTATAATTTAGTCTCTAATTTACCTGAAAATTGCTTTTTCTTCGCTCATAATATCTGTTCCCAAAAACAAAAACTAAACGACGTTTCGATTCGTTTGACATTATTTTAAAGATTCAATAATTATTTGATTATATTTTCGAACTTTTTTTGTCAATTCTTTTGAATTAAATTATTGTCAGAAAAAACTTTTCAACGCTTTTATATTTAAATTAAAAATCAAATCCAAATAAAGAATATTTCGATAAACTTTTAAAATTATTGTTCAATTTATTTGATCCAATATTTGATCCAATGGTCGACTTTTTTAGATTAATCTGTGATAAGGTTTATGTGTTTCGTTATAAGCCGTTAGTTTTGTTTATTACTTAAAAGTCTTAAATGGTTATTGAATTTTAATTTCTTGATTTGTTTTCGCGAATCAATTAGTTTTGAGTGCTTTCACTCAAAAGTCATTTGTCTTTATGTTCTCAACCATTAAAACATAGTATTGATTGTCTTTTTTGAGGTCTTTCACTATTAGTTAGCACTCAATCATTGACTCTGACATTGACTTTGTTTTGTCTCAAAATAGGTTTCTTTTTATTCGTGCAATAAATCAGTTTATTTTAATTTTTCAAGAATTAGTTCAGCGATAGTTTCATATATTAATAGAATTTTTGGCGGAGTTTCTCATTAATGGTCTCTCGATTCTAATCAATATATTTTTTTTGTTAATCTTTAAAATGTGAGAAATTTCTGCTTTCAATTGAAATCATTTGATTGAAATTTATTTATTGATTGTTTGGAATTCAGACTTAAATGCCATTAAAAACAAAGGAATAGTTAATCAAATGTTAAGACAACGCTTTCTATGAAATATGAGTTTGCATTTTATTCTGAGCTAAAAGTATATCAGTAATGAGCGATACTCACAATGTATAGAATATTCTGGTTTAGGATATGGTAGCAAATCATGACATTTGTTTTTATTGTGTCTTTACTTCAATAAAAGTCTTGAATCAAATCTAACTTTTAATTGATTTATGTATTTGAAGGCATCTTCTCGTCTGTTGAGAGACTCTTGTCGTGAATCCCAATGACTTTTCTATGACTATAAAATTGTTAAACATTTAGATAGTTATCAATGATTTTGCTTCTGATTAAAGACTCGGCTCTTATTTATAGAAATATTTGCATAATTTATTCGCCAGTTTTAGAGCCGTTAGAGCTCTGGTATTAAAAATAATTTGGATTTGGATTTGAGGCAAAAAAAGGAGTTTTACTTTCTCTCAAAGTTCTGGTTCTGTGAAAAACTGGTTCAAGACTTGCATTAACTGAAGAAGTGCTACAAAAATACTGGAAATGCCGACGACTTTCATGTGGAACGTAAGCTATTAAACAGTTTTTCATTACATTTAATAGATTTTTACTCTGTTTTACGCCACCACTGATGTAAGAAGTGCTCGATTTTTATTAATATTTTATGTAATTTGGTCAGGGATGCTTATTAACAACCCAGAGCAAGTCTGTCTGTAAGCGAGTCTCGCTTTTAATCCTAGCCAAGTGTAACCGATTGCATTTGACCCAGGGCATTTATATATAATCAATTAATAAATTTCACAATTAAAAGGAACGGGCTATCTATTAGGGAACCATGAAAATTGAGCCATTTTTCATCACTGATTTTCCTTTTAATTATTATTATTATTATTTTCCAAAACATGAATTAATGGAAAAAGATCTGGATCATCTCGAAAATTGAGTTCAAAAATATAAATTCAAATCACATAAAAAACATGTTTTAAGCGATAAATTAAAAGTGAATTTTATTTTATTCACAAATAGATTCAAATAAAGGACTGTCGAAAGATTTTCCTGCTTTTGCTTGCTTATATTCTGTACCTGAATATCGGCGCATATGTCTTCCAACACTTTGAGGCCCCCTTTGAGTCAAAGATCAGACAAGACTTGTCTCAAATCATTGAAGAATTCGATGGTATGTATCGTAACATTGAAAACATTCATTAAATCCAATGAAATTGTTTTATAAATTAATATAATTATAATAATAATGCAATTTTTATCATTGATTTGGTGTTGAAATTCATTGAAAAATTAAATGTTTGAAAAACAATATATTTTGCAATCCTTGAGTGATATCATAGAAAAACACATCTTTTGACTCATTAAACATGATTTAACACAATTGCTGTCGAGAGACAAGTCATATGACATTAGATTTAATGCAATATTTATTTGATGACAATTTTTTGTCGAAAAAGAGTTCCGCCTCTCGTTTTGATAAACAATTTCTCGGTTTTAAATTTTCTTTTTTGTATTTTATATTAATTTTATACAAATATATAAAAGAGAAAACAAAGAGGAAGTGATTATTATTTATCAATAAATTACAAATTGGATAAAAACCTCAATAAATGGATTAAACTTAACTCAAATATTAGTTATCAGCAAGATATCAACAAGAACATATTTTTTGCATTTCACAAAAAGACTGATAAGAATCTGTTATGAATAGGAGCAGGTTCGGAATAATAAAATTCAAATCTAGTGCTCTATATATTAGACTTATCGCGAATGAACTGAACTATTCAACAGTTTTAGAATAAGATATATTCTCAGTGAAAAATGATCAAGATGACGGATCTTGATTCTTTATCTTAGCCAATGTAATGGAGACCTCCCTCTGTCCGCCTCTGAATTCAATCGATTTATATGGTCTAACATTAATCCCTCTCAAAGTTAAACACTCGAAATGTGAACGAAATTCTAATATTGGGCTCAGATTTAGATTTATAGTTAAACCCATTTTAATGAAAAAATGCTCTCAAATATTGACCTTAAATTCGAGCACAAATAAAATCGATTCTTTTCCTGAAACGGACAACAATTATAATATTCGAAATAAGATTAGTTAAAATTCAAGACAATCATAATTTTTAAATTATTATTTATTTGCAATTTTATCGAATTCTTAATCAATTTTGAATTTCATTAATCGTTTTCATGTATTGACTGTTTAACAAAACAGTATCTTTGATGTGTATAACAAAGCAAGGTTATTCAATTGATAATCTCAATTGCAGGGATTATTTGATATGGAAAATATAATCACCATGAACAATTCAAATTCAATTAAACTTTTATTTGTTTTTTAATTTAAGTTAATTTAATTTAGATTTTTTTGGTTGTCATTTAAAATATGGCCCAAAATTTAATTGAGCACATCTTTTGAGTCATTATTCGATGCAATTCTGTGCACTTTTTTTGACCACTAATTAAAGTTAGTCTCAAATAAGGAATAGATTCGACTTAATTGAGTGGAAGGGCTATAATTGTATTAATAGTATTAAATTGTATCATGGTCATTAAATTGAATGAGAATATGAGAAAAACAATTAAAATTATTGTTTGGATGAAAACCTGAGATTTATGGCAATCTTTATGTTAAATGTAATGAAAGGACTGCAATCTCGGCTATTATCTCGAATTTTGCTCGGAGTTAGTCATTGTAGTGATCATTGGAATTGGCTCTTAAACAGAGTCTGTCATCAAAAACAAAATAAATAAATAAAATATATATAAAAAGCAAAACAAAAAAATGTTTTTTGAATAATGACTTAACAATTGATTTAATTAAAGGACGACTTTTGGATACAAATATCAATACAACGGTTAAAGAGTTTAAAGAAATGATTCACAAGTATTTGGTGGCGCGGGATATGAATTTGATCGACCAATACGGACGGCTAACTAATCAGAACTGGAATTTTCACAACTCTTTCTTCTTTTCGACGACAGTCATCACAACCATAGGTTACGGCCATTTCCTGCCCTCGACTTCGAGCGGCAAAATATTCTGTCTGTTTTACGCACTGTTCGGTATACCAATGACTGGTATACTATTGGGTGCCATCGGAACTCTATTCAGCGGCTGTTTTATGGTTAGAATCAAACAAATTAAACACAAATATAAGAAAGCGGTGAACGCAAAGATTGTCTTCAGATATATAGAGACGGGAATACTCTTCTTTATTCCCTGGTTTATCATATTTATGATAATTCCTTCCTTAATATTTGTGGCGATAGAGGGGTGGTCTTTCCTCGAGAGTTTCTATTACTCTTTTATTACTCTAACGACTATCGGTTTTGGCGATTATGTGGCGGGTAATCAACTCATGAGTTAATGGCGTTTTTATTGACCAATTATTTTGTATGATTGCAGGCAATTATGACGGACAGACTTGGATTGTCATCTATAAGTTGCTGGTTGTCCTCTGGATAATATTTGGTTTGTCCTACTTATCCATGACTTTAAATTTCATTGGAAGGGGTTATAAGAAAGTAGAACACAGCGAAGTCATGCATTCTGTGCATTCCTCTTTTGCTCACCTCTCGGAACCATTCCTGCACAGGTCTCAAATACCTCGAAAGGGCCCAAAAATTACAGTGGATTTCTCAGATGAAGACGAAGTGATTCATTTTAAAAGTCATTCCGACACCGAGACCGTCACCGCTTCTGTACATAAGCACCACCACACCAGGCGGTCATCCAATACAAGTGTATTGCCGTATATTATTTGATTAAAAATAGGACGGATAGTACTGATAAGACTTCCATTCAAACCATTCCTTCAATGTTTGCTATAAAACATTACTTTAATTGAAAATCCTTACAATTATTGCCTGAATTATCTCAATATCTGTTCAATGAATCAATAATTAATGGATTATTAGATCTGAGAGTGATTTTTGTGTTCACTTAAGAAACACTTAAAATGGTTTCAATGTCTGAATTGATATCTAATAAGAATTTATTTTTCATTTATTTTTTGCTTATTTGACTAAAACTATAGACCTTTTCTATGCTTAAACACAAATACCTATTCGTTACTCAGGTATAGGTCTTTGTTTGTTAGTTATTCTGTCGATTAGATAACTATTGAATACAATTCTTACGATTAAATATATTTTGTTTTTAATTTATCCATACATTTGTGAAAAATCTCATAACATATTAAGAATATTATCGAATTAATTATGAAAATTGATTTAAAAATTGTTAGAAAAATAAATAACAACTCATTATTAATATATTTTATTTTTATTATCTAAAAGTGTTTTTCTCGTCAATATTGAGAATCGTTTTGAAGTGCTTTAAGTGCTGACAATAAAACAATATTTACTTTAATCTGAAAATGTCTATTAATATATGACTTGAGCTTACCTTGTTCATTGCTCCTGTTATGCATTTATTTAGATGTAGTTTATTCTTACAGCGAATGGAAATCATTGCTAAACATTAGAAATGATTGGTTTGAAGTCGAGATTCTCAGTTTGAGTCAATCATAATATTTGGAGCAATGATTACAAAAATCATTTTCCAAAACATATTCAATACTTCTATAGAATCGACGATTCATTTAGAGATTATAATCAATAGTGTTGTTCGCAAACACCTTGCAAAATCTAGTCACTACCAATTAGAGTGGATGTGATTGCGATCCACAATATATATATACGAATAGGAATCGATAGCACCGATAGCTTTGATAGCATTGATAGCACCGGTCGTTACGATTGCTATCCAAAGAGTAATATTGTCTTATAATGAACTCATTTAATGGATTAATCAAATAAAGTCTGGATTTATGCTATCAAACAGTTGGTTATAATGAGACCTGTGTTGACGACAGACACTGTCGAGCAGTGGATCCAAATACTGATTGCGGTCTATTCGATGCCATTAGTAAAAGGTGTCAGTGCTCTGAATATCCATGCATTTGATGGAATCAAATGTTGCACGAATTGGTCGGGGATTGGCTTTGTTTTCAGCGCTCATTCCGTCCGACGCTCGTAATCATTATTCTGATGGCAGTCTCTGCAGGGCTTTCCTTCCTATTAATTGTTATCTCGATATCGCTATACTTCACAAAATTACTATAATTTATCGATCAATGAATTCCCAAATCATTGCATTTCTTTTCTTTTTTTTACTTCAGGAAAAGGACTCAAAATAACACATCTCTTGTCTTCAAGTTTGTACTCTAAATTAATTGTATCTAGATATTTTAATGGAACTCAAGACAAAAACAATCAAAACCTAGTGATTAACTGTTGTGAAGTTGTGCCAAATTGACTGCTCAGACGTTTGTTTCATTCTTTATATATATTCTGTATATAAATATATATTGGGCTGTAAAGAAAGTCCTTGCACTTCGATTCAGAATGACAATATTTGAAGTTTTGAAAATAATTAAAATGAATCAATCTTGGATAAGAACTCCATCATGACACTTTATAATTGAACAATCATCGAGCAAAAAATGAATGATATCGTAATTGATCTTGACCAGTTTTAAGTCAAATAATTGAGTAAGGACAGATCGGGAGAAGGGTTGGTTCAGACCTCGGTGACTCTTTCTAGTAAATTTTTTTAAAAAAAAATTTCGCTGTTCATTAGGGTCAAAAAACCATCTTCAATAAACATTAATGATCTATGGTGAAAAATGATCAAATTTTTGTCTAGACCACAAAGTATTGTAAATTATGAATTTCTGGCCAGATTTTCGGGTAGATTTCGGTAAATTTGAACACATATTTT
>JAQGCQ010000035.1:0-34591 GCA_034699945.1 Chamobates pusillus
AGGGAGAACTCATCTAAATCTGGGTTATTGTTGTTTACAATCAATAAGAAGTCTAAAAATTTCTTAAGGCTCTAATCATTAATATATTAATCAAATATCAATTTTTAATGAAAGGTCTTTTCTCGACAATAAGTTATTATTAAATAACTTGTTTTGAAATTTAATTGAGGGAAACCCTCATTGGCAAGAATCATTTTGTAGCAATAAATTAATCAAATTAAAATATGAAAATAACTTACCTTCAAATACAATCGGGCCTCGATATAAGCGACTCGACTGTGCGGCTAAAATTTGACCCTTATTTCGAATTTGACTTATATCGAGGTAAAGAACACCAATTTGAACGGTTGGTGCAGCAAAATCTTGTGCTTTATATCGAAATTGGCTTATATGGGTGGCTCATACCGAGGCACTCTTGTATATCATGAACAACATTTGAAATTTTAAGCGCTTAAAAACAGGTTATTTTTGGAACTTCTCATCGAATGAACTCTTAATTTGAATACCAAAATTGACAGACAAAAGGGGCAGAATTTAAAAAATTAAAATGAGCAAGGCTTTTCAATTTGAATGATTAAAAGTTGAAAAGCGAGGGGTCATTAAATGACAGTCAATGCATAGTATGTGAGCGACTCATACGTCAAAATAGAGTTCAATTATTGGCCAAATGAGACGATCGTCTGATTTTTCGGTAACCAATGTTCATAGGCTTAGGATTAGGTCTGTCCACTCAGTCCACCATTTAGTGTCGCATCACTTGCCTTACAGTTCAGTTCAGCTTAGTTTTCAGTGGTTTTGATTGAAGTGAAGAATGCCGTCACTAATTAAATCCGAAGACAAAATTCAGACACAAATTGTCAAACAATTGGAGTACTATTTCTCTGATATTAATCTAAGAATTGATTACTTCATTAAACAGATCACTAAAAAGGACTCCGGATGTAAGATATCATTTAATTACCATTTTCCTCAATTTACAATACTTTTAATGATTAAATACATGAAATTTTGAGACAATCATCAGTTGTCCTTGATTAGTTGACGGAGTTCTGAAAAATAATTTAATTTTGAATAAAAAATTAAAATTTAAGTCAAAAACTTAATAAATGAATGATTTTTGATACGTATTCAGGGCTTCCGATCGAAATACTCATGAAATTCAATCGATTGAATTCATTGGTGAATAACAACGAAAGTCTTGTAATTCAATCATTAAAGTCAGTTGAGTCTGATTTGATTGAATTGAACGAAAGCGCCACTAAAGTGAGGCGTCGGGTCGACCGACCCGTTCCTCAATTGGATGATCAGTTGAAGCAATCATTCGAAGAAAGAATTGTCGAAATGAAGGGCTTTCCTGAGGAGACCACTTTGGATGAGTTGATGGAGTGGTCCAAACAGTTCGGGTCTATACTTTCAATTCGAATGAAGAAAGAAAAGGTGAGCCGTAAGTTCAATGGCTGTGTCATCATTACCTTCGATGAGAAAAGAATGGCTGATAATGTCATCAATGAGTTGCCACTGAAGTTCAAAGACAAGGAACTGACCAAAGAAACAAAAAAAATGAAGTCTGACCTCAAGCGCGCAGCCATAGCCTCAAACACAAAAGAAATCATCGAAAAGTTAGAGAAAGTATCGATGGACACGACTGAACCCTTACCGAACATCACTGAAATAGAAGGAACGGTCCTCCAAGTAATTGGTTTACCGCGAAGAGTGATCGCTAAGGAAAAGAAGAAGAAGTCGACTAAAATTAAGGCCTTTTTCAAAACTTATGGAAAAGTGATTTTCGTTGCGTCGGACTCTTCGGGCAATTGTTTGGTCCAATTTAGCGACCGATCGGCCGCTCAGAAAGTCTTGGACTCCAATAAAACGACAATTGACGACAAAGTAGTCCATCAATTGTCGTTCGACGGTAGAGATGTGACCACTCGACTGCTGTCCCCCAATGAAGAGATCAAATTCTGGATGAGAGCCAACAAACGTAAAGAAAAGTTACTCAAAAAGCAGAAGCGATGGAAGAAAAAGTTGCGAAAGAGGGCCAACTCTGCTTCTAATTTAGGCCAAGACACCAAACGTCAGACTATTGAGGCTTAAAGTTTAAGCCTTAAACACACGGAACGAGACAACGGCACCGGCAAATGGACTAACCCTTAACTTTGTTTTTTCTTTCTTTGTTTTTTAATTTATTTTATTTTTTCGTCGCTTTTTTAAAAACATTTGTCTTATAAATCGAAAACTCATTTAAAGTCTTATATATTTTGTTTGAAATGAATGCAATTCTCTTATATATAACTTTTCGTTTATATGTTTTGTTTTTCTTTATTCGTTTCATTGATTAATAACTTCTATAATTTCATTAAAAATTGTCTTCTTTTTTGAATCGTTTTCTTTATCATAATTTCATTTAAATGATAATTTTGGTAACACTTGACTCAAGAGGTGTACTCTCTGTTCACTTATTTGTTTGATTTCATATTTAATTGACTGAATTTCATCTATAATTCAATTCATTGATTGAGAAATGTTTAAAAAGACATTACAATTGAATTTCACTTTTATTTAAAGGAAGAGTTCAGAGGGAAAGGATTCAACTTTATTGAGATGATCCAAATGTTTGTATTGCAGCTTATATTTCAATTGTGATTACCATAAAAAGAACAAGGTAAGGTGCAATTGGATTTTATTTGTGGCACTTCTTTAAGTTTTGAACTACAAAAATGTGTCCAATATTTCGAAAGCATTGGTCAGATATGATTGTGGCACTACTCTATCCGGTTCCTCATCAGTTGGACTCAAATCGAGATTAGCACATGCACTCGAACCCATTTGATATTTCCAGCTAATGATCAAGGTATTATTTAATTGATATTTTACGTAAAGTGGTCCAAAACTTACCAATATATCAATTCAGGTATTTTATAGAGCCCAACATGGTAGAATTTGGCAAAATTGACCGCTTCCGGCACTTCGTTATAGACTTTACGTTTATAATCGTGATATGAACTACATTTGAACGATATTATGGTTGACCAATAATGTGCTACATTGGGGGTACAAGACTTACCAGCAAACATACATCTGTTTGTCTGAATGTTGTGCCTTATCGGTGGCCCAAATCCATCTCTGTTTCAACTCCTCTCTAAACTGAGCGAGTCTTTCGAGGTGTGCGTTCACTCGTTTGCCATTTTCAGTGAAGTCCAAGAGTGCCAATGGATTTATACACCAATTGGCATACGTGAGAACGTGACCGATGGCACCGCTAAATAGGACGGCTTTGCTTAAGATTTTTAACGGGTATCGTATTGTAAGGAATACGAGAATAAACAAACCGTTGAATACAAACTCTCTGAACAGACAAACAATTCATTCAAATCAATACAAATAGAGAACAGAATAATATGTTATAATACATACGCACAGAACCTTATGTGACCCAACATATCTTCAGGCATACCTCCGTATGGACTACCAAACCTATCAATGGTTATCATTCTATCGTCCAGAGCTTTTGCCAGTCCACTCATTCGTCCCTTTTTCAGTGTTATACTATTACCCGTTCCTATAATATTGCCAATGGGTCCGCCAGCACCAGGAAACCGACCTCTATTTACCATTCCATATTTTCCTAGATCAAAATCAATTTCTCCTTTCTTTGCAGGTTTGCGAGCCACAACCCCCTCCTCCTGTGCTACTCCTTGAAGTATATGATCACTCAATACAAACACACATATAATGAAAGCATAACTCTTTGAAACCATTTTTAAAGTTATTTATAAAAATATATTGAATCGAATGACTGATAACATAACAGACGGATCACTCTTTAATTGATTTTCTGTTTAACTAATTATAAAAGTTTATTGAATTGTAATTCAATACAAAATAGTTTTGATTAACACATGATTTTAGACAAATATTATTTTAAATTAAATAATTAAATTAACTTGGTCATAAAGGTCATAATATTAAAAGGGATCAGAATTAAATAAATCAATTTAAAATTTGCCAATTAATAAAAATGACATGGACATTAGTCTTTCGTTCGGGCTTCAGATCAGGTATTATAAGGTGTGCTTGCTCACTCAAAGCAA
This sequence comes from Chamobates pusillus, assembly GCA_034699945.1. Lineage (NCBI taxonomy): Eukaryota > Metazoa > Arthropoda > Arachnida > Sarcoptiformes > Chamobatidae > Chamobates > Chamobates pusillus. The sequence goes on from JAQGCQ010000035.1 coordinate 4,092, forward strand.
TAATGCAATGCTTTCCACTCAATCCTCAATTTAGAAATATTTGTGAAAATCATTAATTAATTTCGATCAAAATATTAGAAAATTATTTTAATAATAATTAAGAAAAAGAAACAAACAATTGATTGAACTTTTTATTTATTCAATAAATGAGAGAACTCTTCAATTAATTGACAGTAATTGTAATGAACTCATTGTTTTGTTAGAAGAATCGCGCAAATAATTCCAAACAAATAGTGATCCATGACCTTGGTAACACACGCGTTGGCTCCATATCTGTTTAATAATTTTTGTTTAATGAAACAAATTATAAGATATACTCAAATTTACCCATAAATTCAAATTCATTGCACCAATTTTGAGCTTGCTTCATTGTAAACATCTGGCAATAAATTATCTATTGATTTGGAAAAATAGACTTCAATATTGAAATCAATTATTGATGGGTCAGAACCTCATGAATTTTAAAGAAAGCGGTCCACCATTGAAACATGAAGTCTCGAGCTTCGGGTGCCATCGTTTGGAAAGTTTTTCGCTTCCAATCAAACCAAGCGCTGAAAACAATAAAAATCATCATTAGATCATTAATATTAACATGCTCAATCAATAGTCATCCACAAAAAGGAAATGTAGTGATTATCTGAAAAGAATGAACTAAATAGTATCAAATTGTATTAAATTGTACCAGCATGAATGCTTCTGCATCTTGAACATTGATCCAATTCTGTCCATAGAATTAGCAAGACGCTTTTTAAACTCATCTTGGAGGTCAGCTAATTCATCCATTTTCTTGTTAATAATGCCAGACTTTCTAATAAAATTATACATGGCCAATGGATTCAAACAGAATAAGCCGTTCGTCGGTAAGAATGTGAGGGCACCCAAAGCTATCATTGTCTTCAAAAGGATTTTGTGCGGCCACCGGACTGTTGTGTACGCAACTACTATAATCCCATTGATTATAAATTGACTGAAAATATCAATTATTTCATTTTGAGACAAATTTTCAATTATGTATTGAATTATTGGGGACTCACATGCAATAAGAAGCCATCGATACTATACTATTGGTTCGATAGCACAGGGAATACAAACAAAATTCAATTAATGACATTATATTGGAATTACAAATATTAACTCATCGGGAAGTCCTCCATAACGGTCACCGATAGGAAAAAAGGTGGAAACCATACCGTCCAAGAATTGTGCGTCACCGCCGGGAGTAACTGCATAATTTTTGATAGTCTTCATTCCCCTCTTCCTTTTTGGGGTGTCGACAGCCCCTTCCTTTTGTTGTTCGCCCAGGTTTTTCCACCAACCCTTCGCGAACTCCAATTGGTTGGGTTTGAGTTGCGGTGCTTTTTGTACGGCTTCTGTCTCCTGATTCTGTTGGACTGACCTCTCCATTAAAATCATAAACAAAACTGACATAAATATCAAATATTTAATGCCAGACATTGTTTCAAATTCGAAATAATAGTATAAAATGATTAAATTATTTGTTAACTTATAGTAAAATAAAATGTCTGACAATTAATTGATTTGAAAAAATTAATTACATTTTTATTAATCAAGTCTTTGAAACCTCTTATAAATAATTTAATTGAAATGTTTTCAGTTTTATATTTCGAAATCAATTTAATTAAAATCTGTTTAATCTAAAAGTTTACTATTCTATCATTAGATTCTAATGATTAGAATCTTGGTCAATTTCATTTACTTTCAACATAAAAAAACATTTAAAACCTTTGACAAAATTTGCATGATAATCTTCAGTTAAAGATTTTAATTACAATTTTTCATAAATTCAAGAGTTGCAAAGTTTATCAATTTTAGAGTAAAGCCCAAGGTCTATTGGATGTACACTAAACCTGGCAAATATACAATTCTTTTATTTAATTTTTCTAAATTGTTTGGAGAGGGGGTCATAGTATTCATTGATAGTTCATTCAATCGATATTTTTATTTTCAATTTTTATTTAATCACTTTTTATTTAGTTTTTAAAATACGTTTTGAATAATTGAACACTTTTTGAAAATAAACTCAAATCTATGTTTTACACAACTTTTAAAACCTCTTTACTGAACTGCACTGCCCTTCAATGCAAGACATTCGTTGACCACAATTAGTGTTTTCCATCGCCGGGTGTATTGGAATAGCGATGGTATCGTCTGTGCAAACAATTCGATTGCAAATATCCTTTGGTTTCAAAATTAATTTATTAAACATTTTCTTTATTTGAATGGAAAAAGTCATACATTTCTTTGATTCCAAGAATAATATTGATGAAAATTTGGTCCCAACGCTGTACTGCACTGTTGGTCAACTGTAGTTGACTTGTATTCAGGAGGAGTGTCCCAAATTTGATTATCAAAATCAAGACACCACTTACTAAACATTGAATTTACATTTTTAGTAAATGAGACGAATATCTATTAGTCTTACTATTGTTTTGCTTTAAGTTCTGCGAGAAATTGAGCTAGTTGGTTTAAACTACATTGTGACCACTTAGTCTTGCCGTCACCGGTAGATGTGCTCATTATATCTGTGGGATCACATTTGAGGCTTTCGTCGTGATTCATACCAAATCTGGCAAATTATATATATTTGAGAAGTTCTCATAATATTCAAAATAACTAACATATGTCCCAATTCATGAGCCATAATATACGCCGCTTTAAATTGTCGGCCTTCCACGAGAGCACAGGGATCTTTCGCACAAAACAAAAGATCAAAAATTTTAACTTAAGAAAATGAACAAGCTATTTTTATTTGGAAAAACCATAGCTTTGATGTGGAATTTGATTGTGGCCCACACGTATATACACTGTAGTGTTCATACAAAGAAATACTCTTACTTTTCTTATTGTTTATATAAGCGACTGAATTATAATAATTGTTAATCTCTTGTGTTGTATGACATGATATCGAATTGTTAAATGTGTTGAGCCATCACTCAGTCACTCAAATACCTAAAAGTGTTTTTTAAGTGTCAAATATTTCAAATCAATTACCGACTGGACTCCTGTTCCAATCACAAGCTACACTGAGATGGGCTAATCCTTGATAAAAATTATATTAACATGTTAATTTTAGATATACTGGTTTATATAATACCCTGAGTGCTCGAAGAGTTTGAATATGAAACTCGAAAGTTGTGTCTGTATTTCAATCAAATTAAAAGACAATTAGATATTAAATGATTGAATGCAATTACTGAATTACCCAGTTAATAGAACGGTAGCAGCCAAACCATAGCTCTCATAAGTGACTCTCCTACAAAATTGTCGTCGATATACATTTCCATTTGCATCTTGATCAATTTCATAGTCATAAAATCCAATTTGGGTTAATTTGAATGAAAAGTTTGCGATTTGTCTGATCGATGAATGTCTATAAGACATGTAAACACTATTCACTGTTCGATAAACATATTCCTCCACAGCTTTCTTGTTCTCATTGTATTTAATGAGAAGTGCTCGGTCATAATATACAGATAATTTGATGGTCAGGTCTCCAAAATATTGATAACCCCTCGTTATTGGAATCAATTTATTCAAAGGCACTGAAAATTAATTAAAATGAATTGCAAAACAAAATCATTTCAAACGGAATAACTAACAGTCAATTGTTCCGCAAAAGTTATTCGCTTTTTCGCCATTTATTTGTGATATCAAGTAAATTGTCTATAAATTGAAATGATCAAGCTATTGATAAAGTGAAAATTGAATTTACCATTAATAGTGAAATCAATTGATGAAACAAATTGAGACCCATTTTTGACTCAAAGACAGCCATAAAAGAGTTTTTATTACTTTTATTTAAAAAATATTTTATAACAAATTATTTTCTTTATTTGAGCTCAGAATCAATTATGCGAATGAAAAATGATATCTAATTATGAAATTATAACCCAAATTCTTAGAGTTATTTATCATAAGTGAAAAATGAATCTAGGTGAACATTGAGTTTGAATTTCGAATTTTATTTTCAAAAAACTGTTAAATAAATGGATTAACTTTTCATTGACTATCTTTAGGATCGACCGCTGGAATGACTTCAAGTTTGATAAGTTCTTTGATTTTTATTCTTTTGAATTCTGGTACATAACTATATAAGAAAGGACATATCAGAAGTATGAGAGCCAACTCTGCACCGGCAGCGATCACATGTTGTAAATAACCGCCGTCTTCGGGCTTCCATTTGTTGCGATCCTCTCTGAAGTTCTTCTTAAACAGAATGTATGACCAGATCGTGAAAACAGCATAAACTATAAGACTGAGTAACGAAAGTAAACCCGTAATAAGACGAAAGTTGGCCACAAATTTCGAGTTAATATAAGGCTGTAATTGGAAGGAAATCCATGTCTGAACGGCCATCAATAAGATTATACACGAAAATGCGACCAACGCTGAGAGGCCGTGAAATCGATACATTTCATTAGTTCTAAAGGAACCGATCGATAGGATTGATATAACGATCAAAAGACCCAAAATTGACGAAACTTTATTCCAACAAATAATTCGATTTTTATCATCCGATGAAAGACTCAATGAATTGCAATACATTTCACTTTCAATGACTGCTTTCGTTTGAAAATATCTCAATAAACCGATGAAAACGACTGAAATATCAAATAATTTATTTGATTTATTTTTCTTTAAGAAAATCATCTTATCTCACATATTAGCGTTTTAATTGAAAGTAACAGGGTGAAAAAGGCAGCCTGAGGAGGTTCAATGGCACAGTCACTCACATATGGAAATATGGGATCAACTGTTTCCTTATAAACGGCCAAAACATATCTAAATAGCAAAGGTTAAGAAATTTACCTTGAATAGCTAAGTATTACTCACACAACTAAGACATTGATCGGAATGAGTACAACCAAACCCAATACCAAATAATTCAAATTCATTTTTGAACCCAATTTAATACACAAATGAATCCAAACTTTTGACTAAAAAGTGTTTTTCATTCAAATCTGTTTTAATAGTATTTGTCGCGAGAATTAAAAAAAAATAGACATTATTTCAAATATCAAATTACTTTTAAAAGTTTTAATCTCTGAATTTTAGCCAAAAATCCATTTGAATCAAAATTTTATGTGAAGTTCACAATTTCTGCGCTCACCATATATTCAAATAAATTAAAATAATAACAAATTTCTTTTAAAATTGAATGAATGAAAATCAATCAATTAATATAACACTGTCCGCCAAAACAATAGCTACCAGTGCCAGAACAGGGCGTATTTTGTAGAGCCATATGTCCTTTCATAACGAATGGTCCGCTTCTACACCAAAAGAGTTGGCAAATTGACTGTTTGAAAATTGTAGTCACAAAGTTAACTAGTTTATTTTCAATTGAATTATTACTAAATAAAGATAAGTCTCACATTATAAAGGAATTTAGGTTCATGGTAAACCACAAATTCTGGGCCAAACATTTGTCTGCACTGTTCATCGATAGTCACCGAAACGATTTCTACATTACTTTTGTTGCTATTTTCGAGACACAAATTCCTTAATTAATGAAAAATAATTATCAAATAAATTAAAATATGGAGAATAGGTGTGCATGTTCAAATTCAATTAATTGAATTCAATTACTCGCTATTTTTCAATTCATTGAAATAATATTTCAATTCATTAACACTTTTTTGTGACCATTTAGTCTTTCCTCTACCGGTGCTGTTATTCATAATATTGAGGTCATCATTAAAATCGTGAGACATTCCCAATCTATTCGGAGGTAAAAAATCGAATCAACTGCAAATTAAGCAAGTTTAGTTAAGTTTTTACATATGTCCAATCTCATGGGCTGAAACGATGGCCGCCTTAAAATTCGTGGCCTCCACTAAGAAACACGAATTTGGAGTGCATAAACTTCTAGTGAAAGCTACACCTAGAGCATTTTCGTAAACCAATTTAATGGAATATCTTATTTGTGTGGATTACCTTGCGTCGATTTTTGCTCTGATATCGGTCTCAAAAGATTATTACCAAGAATGTCATAACTTTGAATTTATAATAAATAAAAATTATTAAATTTAGTAAATTCGAATTGATCAAGGTTAATCACAATAAGTATTACCCAGTAAATAATGAATAGATTAAACCAGAATTACTGTGATTACAGAATTTTTTCAAATAATTTTCAGCGTTGTGTAAGTCATGTCTTTCCTTTATCTGTCCATTATCTGGAGATAAAAGTTCAATATTTTGGATCCAAAAGTTGATCTTGGCAACTCTTTCAATTTCTGTTTGTTTGAATGTTAAGGCAATACTACTAATTGTCTTATTTATGAATGTTTGGACTGAAGTCACATTCTTTTTATGCAATTCAAACAAATGGTTGTCGTAATAAACACTCAATTTTAGGGACAATTCTCCGAAATACTCTGTATTCGTTTTATGTGACCTTGCTGATGGCAATCGTGTCTTATCTATCAAAAAATGATCAAGCACAACATTCTAATGGGTAATCAAATAAATACCAATATCTGTCGTACAAAATGATTGACCAGTTTCTCCACAAATGACTGGTGATATTACAATCACTATGACCATGGCCATTAATTGTTTGAGTAACCATTGGCATTTTGATTTCATATTGAATCATCTAGTTCAAATTGAATTACACAAACAAAACAAATGATTTGAATCGAAGTTTTCTTTGAAATTCGATTCCAAAGTTAAGAAAAATTTGAAACAAAAGTTGTCATCAAATGTGAGAACATTTCACAATAATTCCAATCAAATGACTATTCATTTAGTTTTCATTTAAATATATTTTCATTAAAAATGTATTTTAAAATATTATTATTATTGTTTGCGAAGAACTGTATTGTCTTTTAAACTGATTGATGTAATTCATCATTGGTTACCCTTTTGGGGTCGTATCTCATTCCTGTAAACTATGGGTCCGTCTGAGGGATCAAAATATTTAATTCAATCAAATTTGAAATCTTGTGTTTTGTGTAATAAAGTGTGACTTACGGTTCAAATCAAACATACGGGAGCGGACAACCATAAATACCAGGAATGTCATCGAAAGACATGCAATACATATGATCCCGAATACAATACTATATCTGGTGACCCGAGCGGACGGGTCTTCGCTCTGAATGGCCCAAAACAATGTGTTTGACAGATATGATGTCCAAAATGGAAACACCGATAATGTCCTAAAAAACATTTTTGACTTTCAATTCAAAGACAAAATCAAATTATTGATAACCACTTCAGACGATAATCAATATAATTGTAAATCAATTATATTTGAATTAATTTTCAATTCACGAGATTTTAATAATAAATACTAAAAAATGAATCGAATTTTGCGAACAATCGTTGAACGCGTTATTCGACGAGTCGTCAGATTTTTGTCGAATATGTTTAGTAATGACAAGAATTTGGAGACAATTCTCAAGAATTGTCGATCAAACGCCACCACAACTTTTGAAGAACAGCATCTGATCAGAGAATTTCTGCAAATCATTTATAATCGACAGAATTTTGGATCAAATAAATGTCAGATAAATTTTGCGATCGTTTTTCTCAGACAAAGTGGTCTACAATTTGATGATCGGTTGGCTTTCGAGGAATACGAGTCTTACCGAAAGAGAAAAGTATTGAAATATAGACCTCATATTAAGATTGCCATCAAAAGCATTCATATCATAACAGAAGACTTGAAGAGGGTTTGGCCCGACTTTCATCTGAATGACGACAAAGTCTTGGAATTAACAATAATTACATCAATCGATGAAAACCGAAAACAGAGAAAGAAATTCAAATACAATGACTCCGCCTTAAAATCTGGAGTTAGTCTTCAAATCGATTGTGAATTTATTCATCCTTTGAGTGAAAGATCTGAAGATATTTGGATTAGCCTTTCATTTGGTAGACATCACCACAAATATCACAAATATTTCTACAGTTTTTGTCAAACAAATAAAGTGCTCTCAAAAGGTGTTTCTTTGAATAACTTGAGGGGAATGCCTCTCACGGGATATCACAATAGATGTCCAGCAATTTTCAGTGCCATTAACTCATCAGAAAGTCTTCTCCAAACAGAAGTCGAGGTTAGAGTCGAGTTCACGGATGAGCCCAAACACAACATTAAGTTTAAAACAGAAAAAATGAATTCACACAAGAATTTGTTGGCGAAGATATACAACCGATGGATAACAGACGCCATTCCCTCACAAATGAAAGCCATAATCGAAATGAATCGCCAACAAAATGGTATCACTTCTGATGAAAGTTATGTTTTAGAAGAATATGTTTTGTCAGAAATACAACAATTGAGTGAAGTTAACAAAAAACGAAAGGAGTTCTTCAGTTTAATTAATAGAGCGCCCACTCCTCAGTCCAATGATTTTGATGACGACGACCACAACAATAATAGTGGTTTTGTGCCCCCCGTTCGCGACAACAATGTCTTCAAACTTCTGAACAACAAAATCAAAATTAAAGAATATTCGCAATAAGTTTTCATCCATTAAATAGTTTTTGTATTAATTATATTGAATTCAAATTATTATTTAATTCCTTTAAATTGAAAACCAATTTATTAGATATTTATTAGAAATTTATTAGACATTTGGATTATTTTCATTTTTCCTTTAATTAAAACGATTGATTTGAACATTGATTTGTTGATTGGATTCTCAAAAATTGAAACATTTTAATATAATTGAAATTAAAACTAATTTATTGATGGCTTTCGTTATATTTTGAATTTTTTTCGAACAATAAATTGAAAAACAAAGCTTTGAATTCACGAAAAAAATCGACAAATTATCGAAAACATTGAATCAGATTTAAAATAGCAAAATATGAGAATATAGCGATTGAACTAGAACATTCACAAATAATCTAGAAAATTAATGTAATTTAAAGTTGATACAACATATTAATCAAAGCAAACAATAATTGACTTAAAAATTATTATAAATGAGTCGATTAAGAGTTTAAACAGCATTACTCTTTCTGAAATACCTTGGTCAGGTCAGGTCAGATCAGGTAATGTCTGGTCAGGTTATTACGAAAAATCAGAGAAATAATTAGAAATCATATTAATATTATTTGAAAATATAGATCAAATGAAATGAATTGTCAAACACTTAATGACTATTAAATGAATACAAAATAATAAATGAATTGAGATATCAATTGAATGATTAATATTGACTTTTGTCAAGCGTTGAATACGGGGGAGGAATGCAATCGGCAGGAGCTGAAGGCGGTGGTGGTGATAATGGTATTTCCCATAAGTATGGTTGTCCGAAATGACCACCATTTTGAGAGCCAATAACATAAATTTGGTCAGAATTAGTGGTTACTATTGGAGAATCGATGTTTTCGGGGTTTACGCCAGAATGAGAGCATCCACTGAGCATCCAATGAGTCTGAGTGTTAGTCTGTCCATTAATAACTGCCGCCATTCGACAGTTTGACTGAAAACGTCTGATTTTTTTCAGGTCTTTGGCATAAGAGAAGTTCAGACCACTTATGATGAGCGCCAATATAGTCACTGCCATTAAGTACGGGATTAGAGTAAGTGTCGAACAGAAGGCGAGGACAACCATAAAGACAGCATTAGCCAAAGTCATCCAATAGTGCTCATTATAAGCTCCTATGAGTGCCGACAATTCAAACACTATTATTATATTTGCGATAATTAAGACGAGAGCTAACCATTCCTGAAGATTAAGTTTTTTTCATTTTATCAATTAATTGAAATTATTACTGAATACTACCGTTTGAGACTCCGTTTCTATGATTAAAATAGTGGCCAATATGACCGTGGCCATATTTATAAGAACAGATGAAGTGATAACTGTCCACTTCTTCCAAACAAAAGCAGAGGACAATTGGATTTGAGCCACACTTTCCATATTTGTCGGTTAAAAACGAGACAATTGTCGGATCAGTCGTACAAACAGTGGTTTTGTTAAATGTGTGAAAAAGTGATGAGTTTTGTGTTGAACTCAACGAATAAATGAAACCCTTTTTCGTTGTTTTGGTCTAACTTTCAAAAGAGATGTCAGAAAAAGAAAATTCAATTTTTTAATTCAATCCTACAGTTCGTCAAAACTGTATTCAATGCAAACAATAAAACAATGTTTTGCTGTAAAACACATTATTCTACAATTCATTCAATTAAATTTTTATTGAAAATTATCTTTTTATACATAATGTCGGATAAAACTGAATTAATTAAAAATAAAGAAACCATCTATTAATTTATAAATCATAACCTTAGTCAATAACCAAAACATAATTAGCTTGCATATTATATAATTTTATAGAATTTGAATACAATAAGCTAGTTGCAATCCAATTGTTTATTCTGATTCAATATTAACTTTAAATTATAATTTAAAAAAATAGTAATTCAATCAAAAATCAATCGATTTATTAATTCTTTGAATAATTATCAGACAATTGTTAATCAGATTTAGTATCATGCTCATATTCAGGATCAGTTTCATCTAAGAATTATTAGAAATTTAGTTTATTATTTTGATGTCATTTAATTCGAACGATTGATTTGATCATCAAATCAGACAATAAGTTCTGTATTTGGAGACAAGACTCATATTATTCAACTTTAGTCGCGATTTTATAGCTAATCAAATGATTTGAATGCAAATAAATTTGAATTATATTTTGTTAATTGGATTCTCAAAAATTAAAATATTTTTGACATAATTAAAATGAAATCAAATTTTATTGATAGCTTTCGTCAAATTATAAATGTTTGTATCAAACAATAAACCGAAAAACAAAGAATTGATTTATCGTTAAAAATCAACAAATTATCGAAAACATTGAATCAGTTTAAAAATCAGGTGATATTAGTATTGAGCAATTGAACTAGAACATTCACCAATAATCTATTAGATTTAATTTAAATGCTGTTTAAAGAGTTGATTACAACATTTTAATCGATGAAAATAATTATTAATTGACTTTAAGCTTATCATATATGAGTCGATTATGAAGAAATCAAAATACCTTGGTCAACTCAAGTCTGGTTATATAAAAAATCAGAGAAATTATATGAATATTATTTGAAATTATAATAAATCAAATGAAATGAATTGACAAACAATTAATTACTATTAAATGAATACAAAATAATAAATGAATAGAGATATCAATTAAATGATTAATAATGGCGTTTCTCATGCGTTGAATACGGGGGAGGAATGCAATGGGCAGGTGCTGAAGGCGGGGGTTGAGGTACTCCCCCTGTGTTTGATTGTCCGAAATGAGCACCACTTTGAGAGCCATTAACACAAGTTTGGTCAGTGGTTACTATTGGAGAATAGAACTGTCCAGTCGGGAGTCGGGGATTCAAGTTTACGTTAGTAATAGACGGCTGTCCATTAATGACTGCCGGCGTTCCACTGTTTAACTGCAAACGTCTGACTTTTTTCAGGTCTTTGGCATAAGAGAAGATGAGAGCACTTATGATGAGCGCCAATACAGTCACTGGCATTATGAACGCCATTAAAGTAAATGTTGAACAGAAGGCGAGGACAGCCATAAAGACAGCATTAGCCACTGTCATCCCGTAGTGCCCATTATAAGCTCCTTTGATTGCCGCCAATTCCATCAAAATGATTATATTGGACACAATTAAGACCAGAATCAACCACTCCTATTCATTAACTGATTTATTTTATGATAAATTGTGAATAAATACTACCGTTTGAGCTCTGGTGGCAACGATTATAAGAGTGGCCAATACTGCGGTCACCAATATTATAAGGACAGAGGAAGTGATAACCGCCCACTTCTTCCAAACAAAAGCAGACAACTGTTGTGTCGGACCAACGCTTTCCATATTTGTCGGTAAAAAACGAGACAATTGTCGGATCAGTCGAACAAAAAAAATGGTTAAATGTGTGAAAAAGTGATGCCTTTTATGTGTGACTCATAAATGAAACGCTTTTTCCGTTATTTTGGTTTCAACTTTCAAATGAAAGGTTAAAAACACAAATAATTCAATTTTTAAGATTCAATCCTACAGTTTGTCAAAACTTGTATTCAATACGAAAAATGTTTTCGTGTAAAACACTTCAATAATTTCAAACAAAATAAACCTTTATTTGAGTTAAAAGTTTATTTTGTATGAAGTCATTCAATTTATTCCTTAATTCATTCAATTTATAAAATTTTTCATTAAAAACTCTCTTCTTATACATAATGTCAGATATAACTGACAAATAAATAAAAATAAAGAAACTACCTATTCAATTATTTCCTTAGTCAATAATTAAAAATTAGCTTGCATATTATATAATTTTATGGATTTCGAATACATTTCAGCCTTGCATTATCCTAGTTGCAATTCAATAATTGTTCATTTAATTAAATATTAACTTTAAATAATAGTTTAAACAAATAGTAATTCAATCAACAATTAATCGATTTATTAATTGTTTGAATAATTGTCACACAATTATTAATCATCAGTATCTGTTTCATATCCAGGATCAATTTCATCTGAGAGATTGTTTGTGTTATTTACAAATTGATTTGGATTTCTGTGCCTTTGATTGAATTGATTGATCCAGTCCATATTTCTTTGAAGAATTGAATTGTTTGCATTCAATCGATTCCTAAGGTTTCCAAAGTTAACCGCATTTTGAGATATCTGTCCATTGGGTCTATTGTTTGAGTTCAACCGATTGGGTCTGAATCGGGTTCTTAGACCTCCTTCGTTGTTGCTATTCATTGAAATGAAAGCGGGTCCAGAATTAAAGAGTTGTCCAAATTTTTCAAAGTTGTTATCCATCACATGTTCCCTGTGTTGGAACTCTTCGTTTCCAAAACTATTGATCAACTGAAGCATATCTGAGGGAAGGGGTGGCATTCGTGACAAATGAGACAAAGGAGTTAAGGGGGGACCAGCACCAAAGATAGGATGTCTCGACATATTGTCATTCACTGACTGCGAAACAATTGTCGAACGGATAGATCTGACCGAATGGTTGTCACTCTCATCAGAAGTGACACTCACTGTTCCGACAGAATTTGGGCCATGGATTTGCCACTCAAAACTTGTCGGACCCGAACTATTAGAAGTGGAAGCACTCAATAGGGAAGGCATCGAACCACTCGAAGATTCATTTCGATTGACAGTCAAACTACTGTCCGACTCATTCCATGGAAGCGCATGTATGGAGTCTATGGCTGGAGGAAAGTGTGAGAGACTACGACTAAGCTCTTCCAAAATTGAAGGGGTGGTCATTCCATCGGCAAACTGTTCGTAATTGTATTCATTGATAGTATTGCGCACCTCATTCAGTATCTGATCCATTTCGTCGTTATTCTGTCTGTCCATTGAATTAATTCGATTCAACTGTTCATCGATTCTATTTCTCATCCGTTCTCTCGCCTGAAGTCTTCGACGCAATGCTTCCAATTGTTGTTCAGCTCTAGCCCTGAGTCGAGTCAGACTTTCACGCAAAGTATCCCTTTGAGTGAAGAGTGAACGCCTGACCCGAGTCTGTCTGTTGTCCACAATTATCGAATCGAATTCATTTCCTCTGAAATTGTGAAGAATTCGATCAAAAACCTGTCGACAGACCGGACAGAAGTTATGGTCAGTCGTCCACCGACCCAAACATCCCAAACAAAACTCATGATTGCAGGGATCGGTCCGACAGTTGTTGGAAATACGATCCAAACAAATGGGACACCGGTTCTCATTCTCTGAGTTGAGCTTATCTTTTGCTCTATTCTTGTCTTTATTTTTGTCCGAATCTTTTTTGTTAGCCATCCCTTCTTCAGGTCTTCTGTCACTCAGAAGGAGTCAAAAACTTGATGGTCAGTGGAGTGGTCTCAAAGTGGTCTCAATAAAGTATTTTCAATTTTATAAAAAATAATTAAATTTATTTCAATTGTTTTCAAATATTAAAATAATGACAAAAATCAATTTAGTTAACATTATTGACATGACTTTATTTGCAAGATTATTTCTAAAAATTATAGATCAAAGTTTTAATTGACAAATATTTTGCATTTAATAACTTATAAAAAGTAAAATTGAGTCAAATTAAGTATACATTAAATTAATTAATAAATAAAATATTTTTATAAAAAAAATTATTTTCAAAATTGATTTTAATTTAAGAATATTTTGTATTAAAGAATATAAATAATAACTACAAGTATTTACATAATTAGTATAAACATTGAAATTATTGAATAAAAATATTAATCATATAATATATTCGTTCATTCATTTTATCTAATAATTCGAATGATTTAATATTGAGAGACCATGTTCATTTCAAGCTATTGATTCCCATAGTTAATAATCAAGTCATCGAATACTATTCATGAAAATTAATTGTGCATGATTAATAAATGTCTTAAATATTGTGTCAATCACTGTTTTCAAGTTAAATAAGGTATTGAATATTTAACATTAACTGAGAAAAATTAAATAACCTTGGTAATCAATTTTCAGCTGCCTATTTGAATACTTTTCAAAAAAATCAAATATTAAGTAAAGAAAACATTCAAATATTGATTTTAAGGACTAATTTTAACAATAGATTTGGTGTTATGTTTGACCTCCACTTCAATCGCGTTATTATTATTTTTGGTCTTTTTTTCAGCGATCGTTTCCATTAAACATTTCTGTGATTCAAGAATTGGTGATTCAAATACAATATAAAACAAAAATCCAATTATATATGACATCAAACAGATGTGGATGAAATTGGACAAGGTATTATACATGGACGGTTTCATTAGATGACGGCGCGTACCAATAAAATACCAGATAAGCCACGCGTGACATAAATACACAGAATATGTCAAACGAGACAAAGGAATAAATACTTTGTGTGACAGAAGACTGTTTACAAGTTTGCCGTTTCCCGTAACGCACAGCCATATCATCGCTGACGTGCATACCGTCCAAATCATTTGATTGGTGTTATATAAGAAGGTGCTCAGTAATGGTGTGTACGGACGACCATAATTCCAGTAAACTTTATCCCAAAGTGGAAAACAGAACGCCATAATAATAACTGTCCAAAGCATGTATCGCACAGCCTATCAAATAATCATCAAATGATTGAACAAATCATAACTTATTAAATAACTGACTGGACGTATGCTTTTAGTCCTATTTCGGTATAAGAAATACCCCATCAGTGTTCCCATGAAGTAAACGGCGCCGTAAGAAATAGGCTTTTTGTGGAATACATTACTGAAGTAATGCTCAAAATATTCGCTGCAAATAATGTATATAATATATAGAATTCATTTGAATTATTCTTTGAACTAAAACTTACGTCCGGCCCGTATTGATGAGCGCCGGCGGCAATTCATAGACGTAAACCATTACCGTTGATATAACGAGAAATACCAAAATTGTGAATACATTGACAATAACACCATATTTAAGGTTATAGAGGAAGACAACAATCAAAAGAGCGGTCACTAAATGGAACTGATAGTCGAGTGCAATAAACCAGGTGTGGAGCGCACACTAAATAACAATTAAGTCATTAGTAAATTAAGCACTGATTCAATATTTTCGAAGTCCTCACCATTTCATCGGTTTTGTAGAGGTTATGAACGAGAAAAAGGTTGAGCCACCAGTTGTTGGCGCAGTTCCTCACATTCTTACCGACCACTTCATCCCAAATTGGACCCGAACCAAATAATGGCATCAGAAATGTTAATAGGATTACAATCATAAGTTGCGGTAGAAGTCTTGTCGCTCGGAATAAAGCGTAAGCCGGGACTCCAAAGTTTTTCAAATTGGCCTTGGTCACACTCAATGTTATATAAGTTGTGAGGAGTCCACTGAAAAATAGGTAAAATCAATAAAAGTGCATAAAAAATATAAATCATCCCAAACCTGATTATTAAGAAAGTGACGACACCGTACTCTCCATTCAGTAATGGTTGAGCCATGAATACAGTCAGTAATTCCTTCCCACTAAAGCTCCCGGCTATCAATCAGTAAATACAAGTGATTAACATAAGGAAAAGTTGTGCCCAAATATAATTTGCTTACAATATAATTGTAAATTACTCCACTGAATGGTGTGTCCGTATAATATCCAGAGAATGGACAGCACTCGTATTCCATGAATGCACGACAAGTCTTTTGAAGCGTTGGATGCCATAAGTCTACACATAGTCTTCGGTACAGAAAAAATTCTGACAAATATTAATCCTCTGCTCTTTTCTGTCAAAATTTGATAGAAAAAAATTCCATTCATTAAAATATTTTCTTTTAAAAGCATTTATCAAAACAAGAGATCTATAAATAAATATATCAATACTTTCAAAGTCAAAGTTGTGATCACAAAGAGTGGCGGTTATGCATAAGAAGACAAACACCATGGACAATATTCTATTGATTTAATTTCAAGATTGATTATTATCTCCTTTTATGAAAAATGATTTTCACATACATTGCAAACAATTGTATTTCATTTAAAGACAATTTTTGTTTGGTTTCACATTTCACAGACTTTAAGTCGAGTCCAAACTTTTCTGAAACTGAAAAATAAAATTTTAAAAATTCATTTTTTCATATCTAATATCAAAATACTTTTCTCTATCTATCAATACCTGTCTTTGCGAGAGATTTAATGTCATTCTGTGAGCACTTATTAGGAGTACAGACGGCTGTCCTCAGAGAAACCCAATAGAATATTGAAGACTCGTTGGCTATTCTGATCAATGCATTACTTCTATTTCCGTAGACTTCGGGCGATAAAAGATTCGCAATTTGATGGTAAAGGTTCTGTTGTCTGGGCATTGGACGGGGTATTATCGGCACAAAACTTACCGAACAATATTGAGCCGAACCTATGATCCGATTGTCAGTAATAGACAAACACTGATCATAGGATCCAAAGTCTGTTAGACTTCCTTCAAACAAACCTGTGATACAAACAAATAATATAATATGAATGATAACAATTAAGGCATCTCTAATTTATTCAAGATCAGATCTTGATCTTTTTCAGCGGAAAGTCCAAGTTATGTATAGCTATTCAAAGAATTATTAGAAATATTTGTTTGAATGTCTTTCTATCGATAGATTTGAGTCACTAAATGTTTATAACAATTGAATTTGAATGAGAGCTCATATTATGTGATAATTCTATAATTTTAGTCAACAAAAGCATTGAATTACGGATTTGAGTGAATAAAACAAATATCAAATTATTTATTATTTGTATTTCGATCAATAAATTTATTCAGAATATAAATATGCAATAAATAAACTTAAATTCTTTTAATATTTAAAACATAATATAAGTTATAATTCATAACTTTTAAATAAATAACAAAATCATTAATGACGATAGTTTGCTTCAATTGAACTAGCATGGTGTTGTTTTATGAGAGATGATATTATATTATATTACTAATACACTATTACTATTAGAATAGAAAAAAGTAAACAATTTTAATTGAACAAGATCAAATTTTACCTGAAGGTGGGAAATTTCCCCAAGAATTAATCATTTGAATGGCCCAATCGTCGACCTTTGAGACCCCATCCAGGGTTGACATCAAACTTTTCCGACAATTATTAGAAACATTTTGTGAATCTGAGAGCAAGTGTTGGAGAATTGGCTTATTTTTGTCTTTCCATTCTTTGCTCCAAAACTGAACAAAATTAGACAAATTTTGCCACAAAACGGGCGAACTGTCACTCAAATTATGTGTGGATTCACTTTTAATCACAACTAAACTTAAAATCAATGAAAAAATGAATACAAAAGACATTTTTGAAGACAAACTCATAGAACGAAGAAATAGAGAGCTTTCGATGAAAACAAAACTTGAAGACTGAGTCCTAAAACAGGAGTCAAACTTTTACTCAAACTTTTTGTGGGAAAAACTAATTTTATATACATTTGATTCAATGATCAGAAAAGCACTTATCCTTGAAATGGTTTTTGCGAAAAGCATTTCGGGTTTTACTTGAAATCATTTTTAGACTATATTTAAGTCAATAATAATTTTTAGGCGAAATCTTCAGTCAAATCAAAGAAGACTTTCATCTTTTGACTAATTTATTCAAAACAAAGTTTTTATATGCTTTTTATGTTTCGGTTTTCTGAGAAAACAATGCTCTCAACAACTGATAAATAAATAAATAATATGACCCTGCCAATATGACCTAGCCAATTATTAAGCACTAGTGGTAATAAACTATTCATCGAAAGGTCGACAAAAGGAAAACCCAATTTTGACGAATAATTTCAATAACAATGAGTTGTAAACAATATTCAATACAATAATAAGTTGTGAATCGATTCTCTCATTTGAATTCCTAATGAATTTCAATCGTTTTTCTAATAATTTATAGAAAAACTCATAATTTTGTGTCAAAACTAAATTTTTTTATTATTTCAAACCTACTTTTAGAGTAATTGTCGAACAAAAATAACTAGAAATAAGTCTTTCAATTTTTGTGTCTTGGACATATTCTTTTTACCCTTGGTCAATTGCCATATAATAATATATTAGGTGCTTTTATTATTCTTTTAACTCTCAAATATTGTTAAGTTGAGTGCTATCACAATGATCTTGGTCACCCTTCAAGTCATATTTCCCTATAAATTGTTAGAACAAAAATAACCAAAAGTTTAAATAAATGGATTAGTATTGACACAAATGGATGAGTATTTACTTAAATTTTTTTCAAATTCAAAATCAGATTTTTATTGGTTTTGATTACAAAAGAAATCAAAAAATGCAAAACATTGATAAGTAAACGAAGTTTTGGTAATAATTTCTCAAAATTTCAATTAAAATCACATTAAATTTCGTATTATTTTTATAATTATTCACAAAATTAATAATTTGGAGGCAATTTTAAGCATAAATGTACTTGATCACACATAAATTGAGTTAATAATGATTAGCAGTTTATTGCATACTTGTGGGCATATTTTTGTCCAAGTATGGCTGATAAACAGGAGCGGACGCACTCTCATAATAGGGTGGGGGCTGAGGGGCAGAGACAGCCATTTGTTGCGATTGAGCCGCCATTTGATGACTGTATTGAGGATTCATTTGATGAGGCATTTGCTGATGCATTGGCTGGTAATTGTATCCAGGACCATTGTTAGGCTGCCTATCAATGACAACGGTCTGTTGGGCCGGACTCTGAATGATGGTTAAGTGCGGCGGATATTCTGGTTTTTCCGCACAAACCACACAATACGCGTGAATACATCCCGGAAAGTATCCGAGAAGAGTGAGGAACAGATTGAGAAGGAAATCACAACTACATCCCTTGTCTATTAGGACAGCCAATGGCGGCAAAAGACAGGCGAACACACACTTGAAAAATGAACACATCGTTCAACAAATTATTAAAATCAGAGACAAAAGATCTGAAGTGAAGACAAAGAAGTGAAACAATGAAGTGTTGCCTTTAAAATTGAGACACAGTGTGAGGACAGCACTCAATATAACGGACTGTTTCTGTGATACAGTTTTTTGCCTATTTTTTCTAACATCAGATTAGAGCCAATTAATAGTAGAGTTCATTTTCCGCCAAAAAGAGGTGACTCCAAACGTTTGTAATGTAATGTTAGACCAGAACTGATTTTTCCAATGCTTTCACTGAATATTAGGTTAATATTACGTTTCCTATTCGTGATTACTGTTTGTTACTCAACAATATTGAGTCAACACTATTCACAGCGAACTTTGTATTTGCTTACAATTTATAATTATTTGCATTCCCATGAACAAGCATATTTTAGTGTCTGATAGAGTGATAGCTAATTCCTATTTTATTTACTCAGACATACATGAAATACCAAGGTTCTCAAATATAGCAGAGTATGAGTATGTTCAATTCAATTCATTTATTAAATCAATAATTGTAGATAATGGAAATAAGCTAGCTACCAAATCATATCAGTGATATATATGATATCACCCGTTCATATTAAATTAGCATGATAACCTTTTGATTACTTATAGATAAGATAATTCTTGATTTGATTGAACTTCTCATCGAATGAATTGCATATCGATTTGTAATTCGAAAATTCATAATAATTTATACCAAGGTTATATTCAAATCTGTTTCATAATTCAATGTTTATATTATGTTATGGAAAGTCAGTCAATGTTTGCCAGAATTGAATGTCAAATGAATTAATAATATTATTGATAAACAAAACCAAAAATGACAAGAATTTTATGAGTCATCTTGGACTACACATCAATAGTTATTGATTCCAAAGTCGTGAAAAGTGAGCTTGATCAATTATACTTTTGAATAAATTTTGTTAAAATCGAAAAAAATATTTATTCAATTTCTGACATAAAATTAATCAATAATTTAATATTAATAATAATTACTTAACTATAAAACACATAAAGTAAACAAAACATAAAACATTCAGGTCTTCAAAGTTATCAAAAAGTTTTGAAAAGTCATCAAAAAAGTCATAAATTTTAGAAAATAGACATAAATTAAAATAAAAAGTTGAGACAAATATTTATATAAAAAGGAAAGTAATTTAAACGAAATTATAATTTGATTTTGTTTTTAGAAAAAAATTGTAAAAATATTCTTTAAGTATATTTTTTGAAGATGAAGGCGGCCGCCACCAAATACAAGAGAATCCATCCCCATGTGGCAATAAAGCCCATAACCACCTCAATGTAGGTGATATCCCAACCTCGAGACAGAATATAACGCATTGACTCTACGGGAAGGGTTTGCGGTAAAAACGAGGCGAACGATGCCATCCAATCGGGCATTGACTGAATTGGCCAGAATATACCGCCCAACATAATTGTCGGGAAGAATGAGCCCATTCCTAACATAGCGGCAGACACTTCATCGGCACAAAGAGATGAGATGAATAGTCCAAACATAACTCCGGCCACTCCTACAGTGTTTACAAATTAACAAATTATTAATTATTTTCCTTATAATAAGGAATTGGTTTGAAATCATTCGATTGTTTGATTGAGTCCTCAAAACCAGTTATTATAAGAGGAAAGGCCAGGAGGGGTCACCATAAGTAGTCGTTCACAATTCGTGAACAACCTCTTAGATTATGAAAACATTTGAGTTCCCCCTTATTACTTTTTAAACTATTTTTATGCTCGAGGACATTAACAGGATAAAACTGAACTCTACCAAACATATAATGAATAGTTGAGCTGAGATGAGCAGATGAGTACGAGTATGAGTATGGTCATTTCTAGTTATGTTACGTATGAACTGATCTAAAATTATAATTTTTCTCGTTTTAACTGCTATTCAATGACATCGATTGAAATTAAGTGAAAGTCCTTCACATTTATCGTTAAGTTTTGAAATTAGTGCTCAAATTATTCACTGATTTTATAAATGAATATAATTTTGTTATTCCTCTGAAAACGACTCCAAATCTATTTTTTGTTGATTTTTCAAATAATTATTTAGAGATAATTGAACTAACCTTGGAAGAATGTTAGTGTAAAAACCCAGATCATTGGTCCTTCTGACGGAACTTGGAAGATATAGAATGTGGTGAACAGCATAAAAATCTCCTGAATTGTGAGCACTAATGTTTGAGTCATTATATGTGAGGCTAAGAACTCAATGGAGTTAACGCCCGCCACTAATGAACGTTCCAATAGGCCGTCCTTCCTCTCCAATACAAGTGACAGAGCGGTCAGAGCTGTGGTCGCGTAGTAAGCAATGAGAATAATGACACCCGGTGCCATAAACTCAGTCATAGACGGATGAAGATTTCCATAAATCACTTTTTCTATTGTTATGGGAAGTGTGACCGTCGCTGGATTGTAGCCCAGAAGAGACAGGTAGTCCTGTGCGAACGACTGGAACGCCAAAAAGAATGACCGAAGAAGTACAAAACCGATGACCTGATTGGACATATCCAGGTATAGCTTTATATTAGACGACTCTATGGTCTCATTGTCCGCCAGTCCCGCCTATCGAGTCATTATTGAATGCATTAATTAATTTAATAATCAATTATCGAAAGTAATACCAAAAGTCTTCTCTGATTAAGAGCTGCCGTATAGTTATGTGAGAAGTGTAGCGCCGCCCACGCCTTCCCGTCCACCACCGCTTGTCGCGCCTCTTCTAGTGAATTGTAGGGCACCTGTACTACAATCTCCGAATTCACAAAAGAGAGGTATTCTCGACTCAGTGCTGGCGGGTCTTCAGCGTTATAGATGGCCACAGGAATATGTTTGGGGTCCTGTCCTATGCATATGCAGAACAGAGCGATTTGAATGGAGGGGAGGAAGAAGTAGAACAGAAGGATTGGCACATTTCGCTTCAATCGGATTATGTTTTTGACGAATAACGCATAAACCCGTTGAGTGTCAAAACTTTTCCGTTTTCCTGTAGGGATGTTCACCTGAGGGGTCGGTCCGTCGTTTGACTTATCGCTGAATGACATGCGAGGGGTCAGACTTGAGGGCGTAGCGTTGGCCGATACATCTTTGAAAGTGGACGGAACCGCAGGAACTAATAGAGAGCCTAAGAATGCATTTGAAGACAATTATTGAGACTTATATTTGGTTTGACTTTTGATGGAATGCTTACCCTTTGGTTTGTTTTCGTTGACATCGGTTTTGTTTTCCTTATCCTCTGATTTTGGGGTCATTTCTATGTTTTCATTGATATCGCGTTTGTCTCCACTGTTGTCAACATTTCTCATATTTTTCTTTTCCATATCAATGGTAGAAATGGTTACCTTATCCTCGGGTGCGTTATATCTCATTGCATCAGATTTGGCCAATTCTGGCACTTGTGCTGAATCTAATTGACATAACTTAAGGAATACCGCCTCCAGTGTTGGCAATCCGTGGTATTCGAGTAGTTTGTCGGGATTGTCCTGAACCAGAAGCCGTCCAAATCTCATGAGTCCAACTGTCTCTGCAGTTCGGGCCTCTTCGATATAATGGGTGGTTATAATAACGGTGAGTCCATCCTCTTTGCACAGGGCATCCAAATGTTCCCAAATAGCTTTACGTAAAACTGGATCTACACCAACAGTTGGTTCATCCAGGATAAGTAGTGGTGGGTGATGTACCAGCGCTGAGGCCAATGATACTCGACGTTGTTGTCCACCTTTACGTCAACACAAATATCATTAGAAAATTGTTTACATATTTTTACAATTCTTTCAATAAATTCTCTTATAATTTATCCCTCATTTGAATGTCTTATCAAACGATCAGATATTCATTAAGAATTCAGTAAAAACTAATTAAAAGACAAAATTTTCAAACAAATTAATATTTCCACTAATTTCTAATATGTTCTCAAAGGCTTCCAATTTTTACTTCTTATCAAAATTGAAAGTTTATTTTAAAATATTAATTATGAATGAAGTGATAAATGTTTTCATTACTCTAATTATTGATAAAATTAATTAGACTTTTAAAATCTTTTAATCTAAATGTGCTAGACTAGACTAGACTTACTAATATTAAAAGTTGTAAATATAGATGAAAAAGCACTTATAAGTTCAAATGGTCGACAGATTGCAATTATGAATTATGAATTGTGACCAAGCACAATATAAAAACAATTTGGTTATAAGAAGTAATTTCTTTCCTCAATTAAAATGAGATAAAAAGGTGTAATACCTGAGAGTTGTGACACTAATCTGTTCTTTTCTGGTAAATGCAAGAGTGTTATCAAGAACTTAGTCCGGGCTTTGATATCCTTCGGTGACATTCTATACAATTGTCCGAAATATCTGAGCGTTTCTTTGATAGTGAAGTCAGGGAAGAGCGCCAACTCTTGAGGCATATAACCTACACCAGGACCGGGCACTGGACTGAAGTCTGATCCCGGTTCGCGACCAAATACCCTTATCATTCCAGACTGCGGTGTCAGTCGTCCCAAAACGCATCTCAAAAGAGTTGTTTTGCCTTAAGATTTAAAATAAGATATCAATTAATTAATTAATTATTAATTTATTTACAAACAAAAAATTGCTTAATATTTAGTTTTGTCCCCAAATTTTATGTTAATATTAATTAATAAATTTAATCACATTTTTAAGAAAAAATATCAATTCTATGATAAATAAAATTGTAGTTCAAAGACATATTCTATGAAAATAACACTTTTCACTCAACAAATATCTGATATTTTTGATAAAATATCTGAATTTATCTTATTTTCAATGACATCAACCAAATAATGTTGAAATTATTCAATCAAATGTTGTCTAGATGCAATTCTAGATTTTAAATTGTGTGAGAATTCAATTTATATAATCAGTTAATTTATTTAAATATCTGAACTCAAGATATTTATTTGTTGCGATTAAATGGCTTTTTTCCATTAAAACAAAGCCATAACCGGAATGTATCGATTAAAATAGAAATAACCAAGTATATCTAACTCTCAATCAAACGATAAGAGACGCCTTCATTTATATCTGCATATATTTATTCAATAAAAGTGTAATCGAGAATAAAATTAAAAAAAAGTTTGAATTTATGGAAATATAATCAGTTCTATTGAAAAAATTATTTTTATATGAATGAACATGGTATTTGTTGACGACCAACATTTTTCTTATTAATTATTATTCAATAAAAGAGGAAATTATTTGCTTTTTAAAAGTTATGTTTATCAGTAAATTTCATTGCCATAAAGTTATACAAAGTTATTAGACGAACTTGCGCAATTCTCTTGACATAAAATCTACTCCCTTAAAGTAAACTAATAATTGGCAAGTTTATATTAGTTTATATTAGTTTATATTAGTTTATATTAGTTTATATTCAAAAGCAATTTACTACTAATACATTAGAAATACATTTATCCAAATGTAATGTTAATTATTTATTTATTAATTCATGGCTCAGATAATTATGAAATTCAATTACAGTCAAAACGTATTTCACATTTTAATAAATGAGTTCAAATCCAAACATAAGTATTTTTCACTTAAAAAGTAATATTTTTTTTGTCCGCATTATCACTGATAACAATCTTTTTGAGAAAAACTTATTTAAACTCTCGAGGCTTATATTTATTGCTTGGTTCTCTCTCTCTCTCTCTCTCTCTCTCTCTCTCTCTCTCTCTCTCTCTCTCTCTCTCTCTCTCTCCTTCTCCCTCATTGAGAGGAACAGGTTCTGTCTCGAAGAAAAACAAGGAGAAAGTAAAAAGCGAGGTCAATACCAACCCAAACCAAGTCAGGTCACTTGAAATCACATGAATGCCATTCAGGCTATGAATTAATGTAACGACTCTTCAATGAGATCTTTACAGTCGACTAAAGCTATTGAATATCTTTAAGATTAATTCACAATTGATTTCTTTGTTAACGAACCAAATATTTATAATTATTTTTAATTAAATCAAAATTGAAATTTTTTTGGGAAATTCCTATTTATCTCAAATCAAGTGATGTTTTCTTAGAAAGCGCTTCAAAATAAACAAAATTCATTCGAAATATGATTTAATCAAACTTTTAATAAAAATATTATTCAACGAAAATGAAAGATATTTACCAAATAATTGTTATTAGGAATGACCTCAAAATGTTTTGTTCAAAAATAGTCGAAGATTATCTATTATCTAAAATTGAAATATCGAGGAAAGTTTTGTGGCATTGAATTCACGAATTTTTTGTTTGGAGAGGATATGGTTTCAAA
Organism: Chamobates pusillus; assembly: GCA_034699945.1. Taxonomy (NCBI): domain Eukaryota; kingdom Metazoa; phylum Arthropoda; class Arachnida; order Sarcoptiformes; family Chamobatidae; genus Chamobates; species Chamobates pusillus. The sequence continues at coordinate 29,778 of JAQGCQ010000035.1, forward strand.
ATTTATGGTTAATATTAGGCTTTCAATGACTTCTCATTTATTTTTCAGACTTTTTAGATAACAAATACTTTCAATCGATTAAACATTCAGTCAATTAGAAGACGAGATGTTTAACTAATAATAGAAGGCTAACCCTTTCTGGGAGAATGGCTAGATTAGATTCTTACACCGATAACACTTTGAAAACTATATTTCAAAGCAAATCAATTTTAAAACGATTTTAAAATAACAAAATTTGAATAATTAATTAATTCGCTTAAAACTATTGAAGAAATTCCTTTCAAAATATCATAACATAAATATCAATCGATTTATGAAATGAAACCATTAATCGAACCAATAATTAATTCTAACTTTTTTTCTGAAAAAAATGATTTCATCCGAAAATTTCCTTCAATCGATTGATTTGAATCAATAATAATAATCAGTCCAACGATTGTTTGACAAAACTTTTTTTCATAAACTTATTGAATCTTTCACTTCAAACAGCATTCATATTTTAATGAGAATTTCAAATTAACCTTGAGTCCAATGAGATTTAATTCAACTGTCAACTACCAAGTTATAAGTTATAACCAAATAGCGAAACGAAATAATTGTTTTCAAATCATTTAATTACGACTTCTTTCACTTCACTGTTAGATAAGTCGTCTATTCGTTAAAAATCTAATTAATTCTAATTAAAAACTTTCACAAAACATATGAATTGAAAAATAATTTAAATATTTATCATCGTTGATTGGTTCGGGTCAAAAAACAATTTTAACTTGAAACTTTAATTGAATTAAAAACCAATATTAAATTGTTTGGTCTCTAAACAATAAGACTAATAACTATTCTATTGATGGAAAGGAAATCATTTCAATAATAAAATAATATTCATTCGAAAATAGTGTGAACACATAATTCAAAAATAATCAAGGTGGTTTCCATGATAATTAATGGAATTTTTAAAAATTACTAATTAAGAATTCACTAATTAACTTCCGAATTTTAACTAAATTTTCCTAGATTATCATCAATTTTATTATTATTAATTCATTGATTACTATTAAGAAAGCAGTTTAAATGAGAGGTCAATCAGGAAAAGCTGGTCATTATTAGCTCTTATTTAAACAAATAATTATTTGATTGATATAAAAAAGAATGAATAAAAGGTTTTGCACAATATTTCTCTTCTATTGTTTGTTTAGTTCAATCAGTAATGCCCACGGGGGGGTATAGGGTAAATACCCCCCCCTGGAAATCGTCTGAGTCCATGACCCCCCCCCTAGGATCGGTACCGTGGGCATTACTGAGTTCAATGGTTTTCTTTAAATACAAAATTTGAATAAAATTATTGTTTGAATTGAATTTGAATTAATCTCTTCTTTTCGTTTGAGTTTCTAATTAAAGGAATGAATGAATAATAATAATAACTATTTGATGATAATTTTGAAGTTTAGTTTGGAGTTTACACGAAAAAAATGATAATTGAAATCAAATGAATTGAAATTATTTGAAGATTTTTCCTGTTTTTGCTATTAATCAAAATTGCACTCAAAAATTAAATTAAAAGATAAAATTAATGCAAACTTTTATTTCTATTTTGGAAAACTCAATAAAATAGGAAGAGTTGAAGGGACGGCAAATTGCAAAACACATAATAAATAGAAAATACGAGTAAAATACTTACCACAACCGCTGGAACCGAGGAGAGCATAGATTTTGCCCTGGGGTACCGATACGTTTATCTTCTTGAGAGTCAATAAACTCTTTTTGCCGAAACCATACGTGAAAGTGACGTCTCGGACATCCACAGCAACGGGAACCGACTTTTGCTGATCCATTGCCAGCTTAATGTCGGCCGGTTTGATATCTTCACTCAATACCATTCCTTCGTTAACATACCCGCCATTAGCGGTCTCTTCCACGAGTTTAGCTAACATAAGTTGAGGGTGCTTGGTCAACTGATCCTCAGCTGATCCATCATTAGATGTGAGCCGTCGGAAGCGGTTGAGCGATGCGTGTCTGTCATCATTAATGGCGACCACATCCGCTTCGTCCGAATTGAACGCATGATTAGTGAAAGGTGATTTCAACATGATCAACTTTTTAAAATTTTTTTAATGTCCTAGCTTAATCGATTGTCACAATTTTGACGAGTTCACTGAGTTATCAATCAAATGATCTTGTTAAGGTGTTGTGGTATTTGTCTTGTATTACAACTTTTCCAATGATGTCAGCGATCAAATCGTTAACTTTTTTGAAAGACTAATCATTCGATTAATGTTTTGTCGAACACTTTATTTCAATCAAAAAATTTGATTTTTAAGTTCACTTCAAAAGAATATTATTCGTTGGAAAACACTTTAACTGCAAATACAAGAAATTAAAATAAGAATTTGATTTAAAAAATAAATGACATAACATTCACAATAAAAAAATAGATTTAAATTTATGGCTAAAAATTTTAATTAAATGTTTAGAAACAAAATATTCACAATTATTTAAAGAATGTACTGAAGAATAATTTTGATCATAAAAACGAGGATTCACTCACTCTTCAGGTTTTCCTAAAAAAGTCAGTAAAAAGCGAGTGACATAAAAAATGCAATCAATTTCATGATTAAAACTCGGATACAATTTTCGAAACTTTCCTCTCAAAGTATTTCACTAATAAATGGAATATTTTAATGAATAATTAAATCCATTATTTATTGAACGACTCGAGAGAAAGCGAACAATAAATTTAAAGGAAAGTCTTAAACAATATTTTCAACTAAAAACACTTCGAAGCAAAATATTAGTTAATAGTTATCAGGGATTTGTTTTTTGGTGAAAATTCTTTGACGAAAACAACATTTCTAACAGTTATCTGACGGAGGATTCATGTCTTTCATGACTTTCATTGAATTCAATTGCAATCAATTGTTGGGGTTTTGGCGAAGAGTTTCGTCATTGGATTCATGTTTGAGGAAAGTTTAGCTCCAAATTTCCAACGAATAGCAAACAATTTTTTTACTCCGTGTTTGTATTCACTCAATACCTGTTCATACTATTAAATGGCTATAAGAAGAAGAGATAGAAAGTGATTGCATGTGGTGTGCTGCAATGGTGTGCTGCAACAAAACAGTCACTGCCTTCGGAATAACCTGTTTTTCCCCAATCGAAGTCGAGCCGCAGTTTTTTCCCTATCGATAAATTTGATCACAAAATTCAAGTGCTCTCACTTTTCAATGACTCTTATATTTAATTATCGATTTAATTGTTTTCAAAAAGTTTTCGATCAAAACTCAATTGTATTTCACTTTTTTAACTCACTTTTGAATCACAAACACTTCGATTGTTTTTATCAAAATAGTGTTCACAAAATCAATGTTCACAGAGGTGCTAGCACATATTTGAACATCAAAAATTGATATGATTAATTGATGAATAGCTGTCACTTTGAATGACTTTCCTCCAAATGAAGGCAACTATAATTAGAACCAATGAAACTAATTGCCGATTCAGTCGGACTGATAGGACAGCTTGTTTTCCACTTCAACTAAGAGCTGAACAGAATCTAACAAGTTTATTTACTGATCGACACATTTTTATATACTTGTAAATTATTTTGCAATCAAATTGAAATCTCCATAAAAATCAGATCCTTTTTAGAAAAAGAGTTGTCACTTGTTTTAAGACATGATTCATAATTAGCTATCAGATGAATATCTTAGCATCTAGTACAATGTTATTCTCTTAAAAAACAAATATTGTTAAATTAAGATAAGCTTGTTAAAACAACAGACAACTGATAGCAGAGTGTGATCCGTAACACACATTTCACTGCAATACTATTGATGTGTTTATTCGCAAATTATGCGAAATAACATTACTTCTGATTTTAGATTTGGGTTAAGAGTGTGGAGAGTGTGCCACTATTTCACTCAGGAGGAAAGTTAGCTATCTTTTGGAATTCATGGCTTTAAACTCGTGGCATTTTGTATTGAATACAATTTTTATTATTTGATTTTCAAGCGTTTTGTGTCTTTTAAAGCCATTCTCACTAATTATTTAAAAAAATTGATTTAATTATGAAATTCCAGATCATATTAACCTTAAATACATCAATAATTTAAGTTTAGTTCAAAAGTCGAGGTTTCTGACAAAAAAACTTCAATTCAATGATAAACAAAACAATTAAAATCTTTTTTAGAAACTTATCAATTATTTTGATATTAAATGGTTATTGAAAATGAATTTCAAGTTTGAAGAAAATTATAGATAATAATAATAATAATAATTGTATAAAAGAAACGATTCGAAACACTTCTGGAATATCTAGCGATCAATCATTAAATATAATTAATAACTTTTTTTATTTTCTCAAAATTCGGTTATTTTTAGATATTTTTCAACTATTAATTGTGAAAAGAAATCAACTTTAAAGATCTTCACCACTTTTTGAAGAATTTTAAGTAAAAACAATTAAAAATTATTGAAATGAAAGGTTATAATTATCTTAACGGAAGACGTCTACAAAATTGGCCAAACGATTATTTACCTTGTGGAAAATTTTGCTGATATCCAATGGAATATATAAATAGAAAATCCTCTCACTTTAAGATTATGAAATGCATCATGGTATAAACACAACAAAACAAAATTCACTTTCAATTCTCATTCGTACTCCTATTGTATAAATGTTTAGTAAATATAAGTCTTAATCATTAGAAGTCAGACATTAACACTGAAAATAATGGCTTTCGATGAAAGTCCAAAACACAAGCGTCCAATCATTCAAAACCTGATTCGAGAGAGAGAGAGAGAGAGAGAGAGAGTGAGAG
>JAQGCQ010000036.1:0-33902 GCA_034699945.1 Chamobates pusillus
TCGATGACACTAAAGCTTTGGTGTTTAGTTAGAGATGAACTCGAGTATCAGTAGATACGATATGATCAAGGTGATCATAGATGAGATCTGAAGCTTTAGGTCTTGGCATTGACAGAAATGTGATCTTGATAAGTGTGATCCGGTTTTGAATTCAATGTGAATAATAAGAGTGAATAGGTTTTTGGGGAAAACCAATAATTTGACCTGAACTAGGTGAAACTAGTGTCAGCTGACTCAGCTCATTCCACAATTTGACTAGCTCTATTCAAATATTATAAACATTGTATTGAGTTAGGACAATTTTTGATCCGAAAATGTTATATCAAAAAGTGATTGATAGGAGTCGTATAAAACAAACTACTCTTTGAAAGTTCAATCAAATAAATTTTCATATAATTATAGACTACGAAAACAAAGAGAAATTAAAAATTGTATATTATATTAATGAGCTCTTATTAAAACAAAAAGTTTTTTTTTGATAATAAGATCTGATTTATTGCAAAAAATCTATAGTCTTTTCAATTCAATCAGAAAAGCAATGCTTTTAATAAAAATGTGTTTTTGGGTCAACTTTTGTTATTTCAAAATTGGCGGTTCATTACATTTTAGAATAATCATGAAAGAGTATTTGTCCGTCAGTTTAGCTTCCACGTCCTTTTGTTCAGATTAAAACTACTTTCATCCTTGGCATTTCTTTTAATTCAGCTTTTTGAGTGACTCTCTATAATGTAGAGTCAGAGATATTTGAATGAATGAAGAATTTAATCGTTTGGATATTTTAAAAATTGTATCTATTAGAATTCAACATCTTTAAGCTCTGAATTCCTAAGAAAGTCTTATATGATCCGGGTTAATTTTGAGGATCCACTACTACTTCATTTTTTTGGATTCAACTAAATAGGAATCGATGATAAAGGTATGACAGAGACAGTCAGTTGGGAAGCATTCCTTGATTAGTGTTGCCTTCAAATAAAGGCAATCAAAGATCACATTCACAACATTTGATAGAAATAAATCTTTTTTAAAAGAATTTTTTATATGAAATTTAATGCAAATTAAAAAAAATTATCTTTAATTAATGTAAAGATTAAGACGAAACTCATTTGACGTTCAGGTCTTAACCCGAGACTCATAATTATTATGCAGAAAATATTTTGATTTTAACACATTTCAAGTGTTTAAGACTGAAAATTGTCTGCATTTGGTGTCAGTTTAGTTGAGCCGATATTTTATTGAATTAATTAGATATTTAATGTCAGCTAAAACTTAATTTTCAGCAATTTTTTAAAAATAAAAATGGATTCACTCTTATAATCAATTATTAGATTATTAATTATATTCACAAAAAAATCAAAATTGAATTTTGGATTAATATTAATGAGTTGAGATGAAATTTTTTATGTCCAAGGTTGAATCCAAAGTATATAATTATCTTTAATACTTATTTGTCGGAAAGGTATACATACTAAACAAGTTGTATACAAATTACCCCTTCCTTCCAAATCTTCACAAATTGATATTTAGAATTGATTTTAATTTATTCGCTTCACATATGAATAAAATATGAATTCTAAGACAATTTTTTTTCAAAAAGATGATGTTGGTCAATTTGAATCTAGTTAAATAAGAATAATTTAAAGCCAAGACTAAGTTATATGAATCATAATTTTTATTTTATTTTATTATTCCTATTAAAATGTATTCGCTTCCAATTAATAGCGAACTTGTTTTCATTGAAATTTCTTTCAAAAAAAATTGTGAAGATTTATCAAAACTTAATTATGTGATTTGTCCAGGATAACGAATAATTTTCGTTTACCATTAAGATTTTTGAATATTTTAATTGATAATAAAATGTGATCTTGAAAAATTGTTTCGGTTGTTAAGTATTTTTTAAATTTTAGTGAAGTGTTTATGAATTATTTGCGCCATAAGTTTGAACTTATGTTTGAACTCTTAATGAATTTAAAGATCATTCATATTATGATATAATATCTCATTTCTCAAAAATTAAGTAAAAGACTCGGATTTTAAAATATTTAATCTAAAAACCAAATCTAGAGCTAAAAATTTCAGTCAAAACTCGAAGTAAATACTAAATATTTCAGATTATTAAGCAATCAAATGATCAAAATATTAAAAGAATCGCTAATTTTAATGCTATTTTGAGAAATACCAACAAAAAACAATCGAATTATAAGTAATTAAATTTAAAATAAAAGATTCAGTTTATTGTGATTTAAGTCTATTAAGTGGTGAAGCCTTCAGCGAATGCATCGAAATATTGTTTTTCAAAATTATTTGAAAGACTCTGTAATTCGAAAATTTAATTCAAAGCAAACAAAGTATACGTAAGACATAAGACTCAAGCAATTTATGCAATAATTTTATACACTTAGGCCTCAAAAAATAAAACTGTAATCTTATATTTGAGCAAACTTTCAATAGTTTTACCATGCTCATACTGATTGTCATAACAATATAGCAAGTGTTTGACTGTACCTCAAAATAAAAAGAAATGAACGGCAGTAAAGGCAGTGAAGGCTTGCGGTAATCATTTACTGTCTTTTTCTAATTCGAGCCCAAAAGCTATTGAATTCAAAGTTTGAATTAATATATATTTCGTATGTTTTAAAGATCACAGAATTCAAACATTAAAACAATTGAATACTAGATTTGTTTCTCTTTCACAATAATATTGAATAAATAATTTTTATAATTCTTTGTCAACAGAATTGTGAGCATAATAGCGATAAGTTGAGCAAGGCACCATCTTTGTTGAATCTAGTCTTGCATTAGTTCATAGCAACCAATTTTGCAAATAATGTAATTCTTGTGAAATGCAATGAATTAAAATAGAGAATAAGCAAGGTAATGTTTTATTTTGATTGAGTGTAACATATTTTGTGTGATTATTATTACTTTTATTTTGAGTATTATTTCAATTGTAATATTTGTAACAACAATGAGAAACAGTGAAAGTTCCGCCTCTATTGTCAGACAATCAACCAATCATTACATTTAGTTAACGGAGAATATTATCGATCGATTTGGAGCTCTCAAAGCAATCACAAGTGTTGTGACTCTGTGTTCACATCACATCCCAAACCTTCTTTGCGCCGATTCTTATATACATTGAATTGAATTCGCATTGAATTTTATTTTAAATATTAATATATTTTTTTCTTCTTTTGCCGATATTTTGTTTTTCTGGACACAAAGTGAACAAAATTAAAGTTAAATTTAATGATAATTAAAAGATTATCGTTTGGGTTATAAATAATTTATTTAAATTAGTTTTTATTCTTTAAATAATAGGGAATTCGTGACGAGAAGTGACTATTTTTTGTCAGTCAAACGGCAAAACTAAGATTTATTGGAAGATTTGAATGCAATCTATTAGTCGAAATAGTTTTTGTCCTAGAGCCTCTTGCCGTTGACTAATCTCAAGATAGAAACTAGCATTTATCCATTTAACTAATAACTTTATAATTTGATAGTTTTTATATTTTTATTTCTTAAACATTTATGCCGTAATTCAGACAAATTATATGAATTTTTGTTTGTTTGTATTCATTGCATGTATTTTGAATTGGAGTTGAATTCAATGCAAATAATATTTACTGACGAATAGTATTTTGAATATAACTCAAAGAAGGTTTGAGTCACTGCACAGCTCTTCTCATACTTTCAATCCATACATTTTATGATTTTGTGTAAAAAATTTCATAGAAAACAAGTAATGTTTTATTCGAGGATTCGGTGACAAAAAGTATGTATAGAATTGAATGTATTCTACTCTCAGATCCTATTGACAGAGATGTTGAACACAGGTTTGAGCTCAGCATTGAGCCCAGCATTGAGCACAGCATTGAACATAGCATTTAGAGCACAGTGAGCAGACTTAGAGCACTTTACAATCATCGTTGGATGAGGTCCTCCCTCCGGATAAATAGGGGCGTAACAGTGCGTCCGCAGTTCGATCAGCTCTCTATTCTTTATCCTGTGTTTTATATACTATATTAGTATTATGAACATTATGGTGCCGGTGCTTAGAGCCTAGGGCTCAAACACAGATACAGCTCATCCTCTCGATTCTCAGCAGGATTTTAGGCGCTCGCGAATAAAGAAGCGGATAAAATATCTTTACAACTTTGAGTGACTTTCTATGAGTTGTGTTATAAAAAGTCAAAAGAGTTCAACAATTCTTTGGACGACACATTCAAGTGCTCACAAAAACTGTTACATAAGTTCTGTTCATTAAATTTTCACCACAATGTCATTCTTGGCACTCGACTCTTGCTCGTGGCAGGTATGGCCTCTTTTCATTCATTTTAATTATTGATCTCTCAATACGTTTGTTATATATATGTATAAACAATTCATTTTCGACTCTCATCTCATTTCCTCATTCAATGATTTCGATTAATCGATTCAAAAGTCTTTACTTTGAAATTTGAATAAATCCTCCTTTCATTCAATTATATGTCAGTTCTCTTTCAACATAAAATAGATTAAGATATGAACCAAACTTTAAACTATTTTTGATTTCCTAATCAATGGAGAAAAGTGTCGAGAATTTAATATTTGTTATAAAACTGTTACTCTTTAATCGAATTGTATTTTATTTATTTAAGAAGTTTTATGAATGAAAGACAGTTACAAATATGTTGTATTGGATTTGTCTGACAATAGATGTGTTGGCAATCTGTGCACTACAGAGTACTACAGTAAATGACCTTAAGGTAGATAATCCACAAACGGTTTTGACTTAGAAAAAAGTTTTCACTTAAAAGGCGGCCCATATCTTGGCCGACGGCTATTTCCACAACACTATAGACCTATATATCTATATGGAGTCACTGGTGTCGGACTCCCACTGCCCTTAGGGTCAAGCATAAAGTTACAACACTAGTGAATACTGTTTATATTACATCTGATGCCATACAGTAAGTGCTTCTTTACGTTGAATCAATCGCTACGCCTATCATTAGCCAAAGGGGGCAAAGATTTATGTTTGAAACTAAAACCTCGACTTCACTACTACTGCATCAGAGTTTAACTGTTATTCATGTTATCCATTCACTTATTTCACCATTGCTTATGTTTTGTGTCATTTTTTCAAAACATTTATTCAATTGAAAAATGTTTTAATCGTTTATCTATTGAAAAATTGTTTCCAAACGTTCAAAGGATGTTTTGGCCCTCAAACCGCTGCTTCACTGCAAAACATACAGTCATAGCAGTGAAGCTCATGTTTTGTGATCTCTTGAGTTCAATATCTAAACTCTGATATTATTTTTGTATAAATTATTTTGATTTTAACTATCGGTGAGTGAATCCATTACTTTATATAACTATATTTATATTAATATTTTCATAATTGAAATTATAATTTGTATTCATCTCATATTTGAAAAGTGAGATATGTTTTTGTTATAATTTTAAAATAATTATTTGATTGAAGTCTCAATGATTTGTGACATCAGTTTCTGTTCTCTATTCAGTCTTTTTTTAACAATAATAATAATAACCTTTTTGTGAAGAGAGTAGAATTTGATGGAGAATTGTGAGGAGAACTGTATCACAGCTGCACTGGTCATAAGTAGGCCTAGACTTGTCAGGATTATCTTTCTGTAGTTGAGCACAGCATATACTGATCTCCTATACTGGAGGTTTAGGCACTGATTATTGCTATTTTGTCAGTTTTCTGGTGCTTATATCAGCTCTTTTTTGAAGCCCAGTTTAATCCCACTCATGAGTCGTGAGCTCCAATTCAAATGTATTGTAAGAGTGAGCAGTGAAAGGGACAGCATTTGAATAGAGGTAACGAAACCTTAAAATAGAAAATCGGTCGACAAAACCGAATAATTATTGCGATTACATTGAATGACAACTAAAGTGTGAAGAGATGTCTATTTAACTGATATATTGTATAATAGAAATGTTGGATAAAATGTTGGAAATAATGTGGTATATAATGTATATAATGTTGGATATAATGCCTCCAATATTTCTAATCAGAAAAGTGAAAATGAGAGCTGATGTGAAGGCAGTGCTCACTTTGTGGCAGAGGAGTGAATGTTAGCCGTTTGGCCAATTTTCTCATCTCCCAAAGGCAACGACAGTAATATAGGTCTTGATATCTGTGTTTGACGTCTCAATATAAGTTGATCTATCATTTTGTCCCAACGTATGTCCCAACGGCCACAATGGATATGAGCACAAAATAAATGCAATTTGTCAGCAATGCCTGTGCTCAACTCAGCCTCAACTCTGCCTTCACTGCCATAGTTTTGCTCAATTCTCTCTACATATTATGTCAGAAATTGGCGAATGAATTGCTGTTCAGTGCTGTGCAGTGCTATCGTTCACATTCATAACTAGACTATCAGAGAGTAAAGTGCGATATAAGGCTCTATACAACACATATACACATATATAGTGTATAAAGTGGTGCTGTTATGCAGTTTAGACAGAGTTAGACAGAGAAACACACATTTTGTGCGACATCCTCCCAGGAGTAAATTTGCTAGAATCAGTATTAGAACAGCACAGCCTTCAATATAATAGACTTTACTGTCATATCTAATGCAATACAATTTAATATAAATGTCTTTCCTTTCATTATAACAAAAATAACTTTTTTCGTTTGTCATCTAAAATACCCTTAAATTACATTTTTGTGTTTCAACCGAATTGTAGTGAATTGTAGTTCTGATAATCCATTCAATTGTCGTTTGAGATTAATTAAAGTTGAAAATATATCACCAAATCTACGACCAACTGTCCAATTATTTTGTTCATTTGCCGGCGAACTCAGTCTCAGAGAAGAAATTTTAATCATAATATTCATTGGAATCGCGAATACTTTCAATTGGATTAATCGTTGCTCTGAATGAAGTCCAGATCCAGTGAAGCACTGAATATACCAAAAGGAGAACTGTTTGCCTATAAAATTATGCCTTCAATAAGGGATGGCCTGTGTTTGGTATAGAGATTGAGTGGTGTAGTGGTGTATTGGTGTGCTATTCTACTATTGTGTAGCATTTAGAACATGTCTATTGTTTGTGAGGCATCACATTCTCAACATTTATTCGTAGATTTTATGCTAAAAGTAAATCTTTGCCGAATTGTAGCCCATATTTAGTATGAATTTGCATATTGTTATTCATTGTATATTATATGGTTATGGTTAGAGTGTGTGCACATAATTTTGAGAGCAGTATTGTCGGTGTAGTCAATGCTAATATGTTGTGTGATATCTCTATTATGAAAAGCAGTGCCACACAACAGCACAGCACACAAAAGCAGATATTTTATAATATATAATATACGAACTCATTGTTAGTAATACAGTAGTGAACAGCAGTGAAGAGCTAAGACTCGTATTCATGTCTAACATTTTTCTGTCTCATTCGGCTTCATGCCCGTCCCCCTCCCATTCCCCTATTATTGCTTGCATATTCAACTGAGTTCCTGTGCTCTCTCGGGAGCTCGTATTGAATTCTCGGTTATCATCAATGGTAGGCTCAGTGTATGTTTCGCTCCATTCTCTCGATTCTGGCGATTGTGTTATTCTCTTTTTTAGTGGAGAGGTTCGCACCTCTTCATAATGGCATACATACGAGCGCTGAACAAATGTGTTGGTTGTGGTTAATGAGACAGACGTTTAAAGCCCATAAAGCGGTATATCAATGATTGTATACAACGTGTCGTCGCATAAGTAGAGGAAGCAGTGGTGGCCACAAAACATACTGTCATTAGAAGCCACTCCATTATTATGAGTTATACACAAAAGCATTTAGTTATCGAAGTATTAATGATATTTCAAATTCTATTCAAATAATTTAGGCCTCATTTCACTCATTAATATTTTGCCTGCGATTGACTTCAAATAATTAATCTCTTATACAATTGAAGACAATTTTTCTTCTTTTTTAATGTTTATCGTGTTCTCCAATTCAACGCTGATTACAATTTTGATGAGTTATTCGGTGCATCTCTTAAATGATTTTCAGTCATTCCATACTTCTATATGACTGAACAAAAATGCAAATTTAATTTCTAACTCTTGTTTAACATAAACTTTGTATTTATTAAGAGAGAGAGAGAGAGAGAGAGAGAGAGAGAGAGAGAGAGACCTACCAGTGCAGGTGCTTTTGAAGTAAAATGAATTTCATTTAAAACTACGTTCAAAGCATCAGATAATTCATTAAAACTTATATGAATTCCAAATATTATTACAAGTTTTACACTTCATATGAGTGAATGTTTGGCCAAATGTTTAGTTCAATATATATTCAATCATACAATCCATGCAATGCGTGAGCGCCTTATGTCAGATATTCGTAAAATAGTGAGTCCACTAAATTTAAAACAATAGCAGAGGGGTTCAAATTTGATATCAATCATTGAGGAACGACCTCCAAGTAAGAGGAATTGATATGAATCAATCATTATTAGTGACATAAGGATATAACCTTACGTTGGAATCACTCGTCAACAAACATGATTAGAAGCCCACCACAGCTCTCGCCAAACACTTTCCATACCTTTCCATACATTTGCTTATCTCCTGATTTCAATATCACAGAAATTATTAATTAAATAATGAAATAACTTTTGCCAACCAATAAAATATCAGTGAACTGCAGTCATTCCAATGGAAGTCCTCTATTCCTCTATTCTTTGTACAATCGTTACCTCTCTTTCAATTTTGAGTCAATTTTTTGCTTTTAACTCAAACTCAACAAATAATAAAAAATTTAAAGGAAATGCTTTTATTTTCATATATTTTTAGTTGATTTGAATTCAGAGTTGTGTGAGAGTTGTGTCGACTCATTTGACTCAAACAAAATGTATGTATTATTGTATGGAAATAAGTAGACATCAATTGTAAGCATCTATTTTTCACTTTCTTTTTTACTTTATATTACTCTCGACTCTCATATCAGACAAAAATCGATATTTTCTGCTCCACTGAAAATGCTGAGCCCTCAGGCCTTCCAAAGCTAAGTCGAGTTGAGTCAAGTTAGGTGTGAGTGACGCTGACATACAATAGATGAGCTTGGTTCCTAGTCTTTCAATATTTTTGCAAGTTCATAACACATATAAAATACAAAACTCGAGTCAAAAATTATGTTTTCATATTTTCGATGCATTTGTGAGGAATTTGTGAGGAATTGTCATTTCATTTGAATTTAACGATAAATATATCTCTTTAACTGCAATCTTTAACCTAGATTATCATATCTATAAATCTTAACATATAACTCTTAAACATCTAATTAAAAAGAACATGGTTAATCATTATTCTGATTGCAAACACAAAATTTGTGTCCTTGCTATATTTATAAACTAAAATTATTCTATTATAGAGTAGTATTAATCTAATATTTATCGATCAAAATTTGATAATTTTAAAATATCAACTTGTTACTCTTTTCAGTGGAAAATATTATTTAAAATAATAAAAATGTTATTTTTTAGCGTTTTATTAGTTTTATTGTGAATTATAATTAAAAATCAATTTTATTACCTTTTAAATATCGGTGAAAAAGAATAAGCTTGGTGTTTTATATTTAAATTGTTTTTACTCACGTATTAAAAAATAGTTACAAAAAATTATTTAAATACTAATCATAACATTTGAAAGACTAATAAATCGTAAAATATTGGAAACTATGAAAACATTCTTCTGAAGTGCACACCATATAAGTGAATGGTTGGTGTGTTTTGATTTTTATTAAAATCAAAGTATTTTTTTTCCTAAATTAAAACTTTAAAAATAGTTTCGATTAAGAATTAATGTTTGGATAGAAAGTAGTATTTTGTGTTCATAATGATGTGATTGCGTGCTGTCCACTAATATATTGTAGTTTTAATCTTCGAGTATAAAGATTTTGAGCCGCTTTAGCCATAAAAGCAAAGACTAAGAGAATGTATTCGTTATTTACCCCCTCTTAAGGTTAAAGTGAGACTACATCTCAAGAATATTAATAAGAGTTGAGATTCAGTGCACTTTTGATGGCAACCAAAAAGCAGTTGAACTCCAATAAGATATACTTTTATCGTCAGCTAAACTGTTGAACAGACATTTTCAGACATCGTTGGGTACGCGTTAAGTACGGGACCACTCAAATGATTGATTTTTCTAAATAAGAGTCCAAACCGTCCAAACATGTAATTAGATTACACGGCATTAATATTATTTGGGTCGTCCCCCAAATCGGTGAACTAAAGCCAACACATTTACTATCACTGATCCCATCCTTACTATCCTTTCGTATTAATATATATTGAGATAAAGTCGATGATCACCAGAGAAGACAACTATTCTCTCGTACGTCAACCCTGTATTCCTTGTCTTTTCTCACGCTTTCCTAACTCCACATATTTTTATGGCTGAGCACAGCGTCACTCATATTAAAAATTATGGAGACTTTTGTGAAAAGAAATATCGCCGCACTTCTACTCTGGTCTCGTGTGTGCTCTTCTCAATGCATGACCACTCTGTCTATCGTTGCATAAGTCAGACCAATACGACATGTGCTCGAACTAATTGAAACTCATCTCTCTCTCTCTCTCTCTCTCTCTCTCTCTCTCTCTCTCTCTCTCTCTCTCTCTCTCTCTCTCTCCCCTCCCTTTCCATATTTTATACCTGAGTTTTAAATAATATTAAGCTTTCCTTTTGATTATTAAAGAGTTTTGATTCAATTCTAAGAACAATTAAATGACTGGATTTCATGTGAATTACCATAAAATGGAAGACTTGTTCCACTGTTTGGCTTCTCTTAGACTTTAGTTTTGTCTAAAATTCAACATTTAGTTCATTATTTACTGATAAGTAAAAGATAAAAACAAACATTAATTTCATTGTGCGCTCACGTAATCTGTTTTTGAATAAAATAATTGAACGAAAAGTTTCAGATCTTTATAGTCATAAAAATAGATAATAAAAAATTTTTAAATCATTTATCAAAAAAATATGAGAATTTTAAATTTTTTCCTCAAAATATATTCAAAAAATGTTCGATCGATTAAATGTTAATTATTTTTTAAAGTCATTAAACAAGTTTTGGTAATAAATTAACACTTTATTGAGAATTTTGTTCAGAGTTGTGAAGCAAATAAAGAGTTTGTTTCTTATTTTTTAATTCAACGGAAAGTGACACTCGATTAGGTCGGGTTGGGTTACGTCCGGGGCTCACATTAAAACCTCTTCAAAAATTAATTCTGTTTAGACTCACAATTATTTGAATGACTTCTTTCTGTGAATCACTCATCCATTTGTATTAAATGCTGTTTTACTACAAATAAGGGTTGAGTTTCGATAAAAACTTATGATTTCAAAAGTTGTTAACAATTTAATTCCACTCCAAATCATTTCAATGTATTTGAGAGATATTTTCAGAGTTTGAATGTCTGCCAGTTTTTTGTTATTTCCTTTTTGTGACCAAAAATTGTTTGAATACTTTTCTTAGATTTTACGCTCGTTTTTCATTTAGTCGTTTAATTCAATTTTATAAGAATTTAAATGTCAGTTAAAGTCGAGTTATTTTTGACCACTTAAACCAAATATAGATAAATAATATTGAATTATAAGTAAATTTAAGGTTTTTAGTCAGTTTTGCGGCGAATTCTAAAAAATATCTTATTTTAACTCAAAACCAGAAACTGATAGATGTTTTTCTTGAAAAAACTGCGGAAATCCAGCGATGAATAACTAAATCGAAATAAAATTTATTATTACTGTGTTATCCAATGAGAAAATTTAATGTCATTTTTATAAGAAAAATATTGCAATAATTTATAACTATATTATACCATCTCTTCTAAGTATTTATAACAATAGTCTTTCCCTCAATTCATAACTAATTCGAATCAAATCCTTGAGTAAAACAAATAATAATAATAATAATACTTAAAAACATTCTTTAAATATTTCTTTTAATTAAGTATTTTTAAAAATATTTGCAAATTATTTGATCGAATTACAGATTCAATGATTAATGTCTAGAATTTGTTCATTACATCGAATTAGATATAAATACAGACGAATCTTGATTATAGTACAGTCAATGAAGACAATTGGCAAACATTAGATGCCTTTCTATTGACTACCTATTCGTTTGAATCGTTAAAACTTTAGCTAATAATAAAATACACTAAAAATTGAGTAAATCTATAATTTTTGTCTAATAAACTGTCTTGCTCAAACAATTTATTGCAAAAAAGGAGATATTTTCGATATTAATTTCCGTTCAAAGTTAGAATCTGAGTATTAATCTAACTATAAGTCACTATAAGGTTCACAAAAAATTATAGATCTAATAATTATTGCGTGAAATTGGGAGCCATCGATAAATTAGTAAATGGATGAGCACATTTTTTATTTTAATCTATCCAATTACGACTAAAAAATCGTGCTTGCACAGTCGATGCCATTAATAACGGATGAGACTGTATTCTATGTAAGAATCATAAGTGGAGTCGGATTTTATATGATTTGTTGCATGGATTGTATGCCGACGTGAATGCACTCAAATTTTTCCATCATTTTATCTCTTCTAACAATGATATCAAATGAAAGACCGATGACTTCAATCGAAAAAATTTTTGCTCTGATATTAATATTAGAAAAATCCCAGGAATTAGAAGGCAGTGCGCACTCACGCACTCCCTTCCAATTTATGACAATCTTCTCTGTTCTGTCTATCGATGAGAAAATTGAGACTAACTTACAATTGAGAGCCCAATGAATGCATGAATACTGTATTAGATTCGCTTCAATAAACTAATATAATGGCAATACTTTTTATTTTACGCATAAATTTCTATTAAATTGGATGTTATGCTGACTATAACTTTGATAAATATACAAATTTATTAAACAACTCATGAAAACAATTAAAAAAGCCTTATCTAAAACGCGAAAAGGGTTTCGATTATATAAAAGAAAAAAAAGAGTCAAAACTTAAAGCCTTATCCCGTCGTTAATAGAGAAGAAAATTAGTTGTATTACATAGTCGTTCATATGCTTAGCATTCAATAGCCTGTTCACATCAGTGACATCAGTATATTGCAGTGCATAGACTTTATACTGCAATATACTGATGTCAAGCATATGACCGACCTATTGAATGCTAAGCATATGAACGACTATGTTATACGGTTGGCTACTATTTACTGAATAGCATAACATTAGCATTATATGAGTAAAGCACTCAAACAAATAACATCTCTTTCTCAATCATAACCTGTTTTTTGAACAAAAAACAACAAAACAAAAAGAAAGCAAAAATAAGCTAATATTTCACACATCATTTCAATTGAATAGAGAGGTGCCGTAAATTAACATAAATTGTGCGGATGTCCTCACTTGTAATTGTTAGGGTTCATACGTTGCCATTGGGCCCACTCCTAATTAATTTGCACTATTTTTTACGTATGAAATGTAATAAATATACAATTATTAACACTTATTAACATTTGCTTAAATATTATTTGTAATAATCAGTGATATTAACCATATTTAATATCTATTATTTAATCAAATTAAGACATTTTAGTGAAAACACTAATCAATTACTATTTTGACGCTTAAAATACACGATTGATTCCATGTTTAACTCATCTTAACTAATCTTCCATGTTAATCTAATTCTTAGTTAGTTTTTAAAGAGTTAAATATAATTTAATCTATTATTAGATAAAATAAAATTTGATAGATCATCTAGTTAAATGTGTTATAAACAGACGATGAAATCCTCAATTGACGATACTTTTCATTAGAACATTACTTAACAGACTTTCGTTTATTGGCATCGAATGAGTGCTTTTGATCTCACATTAAAACTGAGAAAATGACCAAATATTTTGAGCGCTTTTCGTAAATTGTAATCATATTTTTGACTTTGATTAGCTTACAAATATTGACCATGTTTATTATTACATGAATTCTTTTTTTTTAAAAAAATCGTGCGCTTTAATATAAAATGATTGAATAAGAGAGTGATCTAGTTCAATTGTAGTGTTAATGTCCTTGTTGATTCTAAGAAACTAAAATGTTGACAATCATTTTCAGAAATCAGTTAAATGTGTGTCATATAAATGCTTTACAAACAAATGTTTTGATAAAAACATAGAATTTTATTGAAATAATCGATTGAAAAAAAACCTTCACAAAAGTTCATCAAGGTCATATCTTTCAAGATTGTGTGTTATAATGGATCATAACATAGTGGACATAAACGACAAAATAATTGCTTATTTGAATCTATAAATTCTCAATTTTTCCGTCCAAAGCATTAAAAACTTCTAATAATTAAAAGTGAAATGTTTTTCAAACAAAAATTGATAAACAAAACAAAAAAATACAAAATTATTCATTCGATTATTAATAGTTTTATAATTTATTGAAAGTAATAATAATAATAAAGTGAATGTTTTTCTCATCTTTTGAGAGCTGTTCAACGATTTTAAGTGAAAAACAAAATACAATTTAATAGCAATTATTTATTATTGTAAACAATGAACAAAACAGGAAAACACAACAAAAAACACAACACTAATGAACAGACAGTTTTCAATTTGCATTTTAAAAAACTATTTGACCGATAAATTATAATTATTACTATTATCGGTAAATCGATGCCAAAATATTTTCGTTTATTAATATTATTCATTAGTTTTGAATTTTTGTTTATTTTTGAGTCATTTATTTGAGCACTAATTTGGATCCTTTTTTATGATAATAATGTGTTTATTATAATCGCAAATAAATCGCTTAAATTTTACTTTTGAGTGTTTGAGAATACAAACCCTTTGATAATCAAAACTAAATGAGTGCTCTCTTTATTCAATTGGATAATTGATTAGTTAAAGTTTAGTCCAATGATGATGCCATACCCTTTCATAGCATACCATATGATACCATGCTCAATTTGTACCTCAATTAGAAAGTGAATCCAATCAAATAATAAGAATGATTAAAATTCTTATTTAATTTGAGTAATTGAACCAAAATTCACAAAAACATCAAAATTTTGAGGAAACCGACCAAAAGTACAGTCAAAGTATTTGTTTTATTTGTCTTTTCACAAATTCATTAGTATTTGGAACGGATTCCAGTTTGTCATCGATCTTAAGTCGACAGAAATACTTCATTAATTTTGGTAGAATTATAAATTATTTTGTTCAAGGTGATTCACACTCCAAAACTCAACCAAAGAATAAAAATCATAAAAACTGAATGAATGGCTGAATATTTTTTACGAAAGTTTGTTGATCTTTGAGAGTCTGTGATCAGTGGTGTTGTCCACACATTCAATGGATTGGTATTCCTATAGGAATAGAGGGCTTGAAATCGAGTAATACTAATCTGATGGCGAATCTCAAATTTGGCCGATAATACAGTGCAAGAATAGTGCACTCTTGGAGTAGAGCAGAAAATGGGCCACTTTTTTACTGATTACATAATGCACTGCCGTTTAGATGTTGAATAGAGAGGTATTGGCATTGGGTTAGAGTTATAGACGACTGGTCTTCAATGAACTCAACTCAGATCTAATCCACTTGTGTTTTGTTGTGTGCGTACAGCAAATGGAGAACACAATTAGTTTTGTAATGCTATCAACACATCTGCCGTTTGACTCATTGCACGTTAAATTCAAATCTATTTACAGAATATATACCCAAATATACACTAAAAGAGTCTATTTATTCACTTTTTTGGGCTTCGATTCCATTTATTTTTTATTATTATATATAATATAAGGAAAAAATTTCGATAAAAAAGTGATATTTTGCAGTCGTTTTGAATAAGACCTGAGCTCTGATTTCGCAAAAATATTTTCAGAGGTTTACAGTTTCCACGAATCACTTTTACCCGGAAATTCACTGCTAAGTAGCAGTTGAGCCAAAATTTCCATCACTGGAGTCGGGAATCACATCTAAAAAAGATATGCTTTCTGTGTATAACAGAAGTGAATGAATGATTTGGTGTCTGAGTCTCATCCATAACAGTCCATAAAAGTCCATAACATGTCGATTATGTCTTTGTATATATTGAACACTACACCGATCCAGACGTGCGGATCATTGTAATAGTGGGCCATTTTGTTGCACAAAAAAATCTTTCCCCTCACATGCAGTCGATCCCTGAACAAGAGGGGGACTCTGATAAGAAAACGGAAACTTAGGTACATATCATCGAACCAAATATTTTTTGCCATTCAATCTAATGCCGAACCGTCTTCAACGGCTCTCTCTCTCTCTCTCTCTCTCTCTCTCTCTCTTCTTGTGACTCACTGTTCATTGAGTAATGTAAGTATTGGTGTATTTCTATTACATGATTCGGTTCTCTTTCGTGCGCTGTATATAATATATATACGTTGAGTGTATGGTTCGCATGACTTACTCACTGAGTATTTGAGTATTTTTATTGAAATTTTTTGTAGTCTTTGATCTAATGTTTTCTCAACCGAACGTTATTTTTATAATTTTCTTTCGCTCATTGATTCCAATATAAATGTCATTTCAATGTATGAGAGAGAGAGAGAGAGAGAGAGAGAGAGAGAGAGAGAGAGAGAGAGAGAGCCAGAGTAAACCTCAATTAGAAAGTGGGATAAATGTATAACAAATGCGAAATGAAGTAAACCTTATTTAAAACAAATGCGAATCCGAACAACAAATTGTGCACAAAAGTGATGTTCAAATACTATACTATATGTGAGTGAATGTCAACTCGTTTTATTCGGACGACTCGTATTGAGTTCTTCAGAAACAAACGTAAGGAAGAGCTGAGGACTGACACTATCATTCAAAAGTGTCCGCTTTTAGATTATAAATTGTACACAACATATAAGTTGGCTCTAAGGCTGATAAGGTTGTTGTGCCCCCGGGATGTGAGGCAGGCATTGCAACACTTATAAAGTATAACAGGATAGACGATAGCACAGAATAACAGAGAACAGGAGAGCTGGAGAACAGTCCGATTATACATCTGTTGATGTAATGCTGTAATGCTGTTGATTCTCAGCTCAATATTAATACTCATTTGAAAGCGTTGTCATTATTTCATATCGACATCACTCACAATATCGACGCACGACTTCTCATATTTGTTTGTTTGATAAATAGACAACTTTTTGCATATTTATAATTTTCAAGTGTTTTTCTAAATAAAGTTTTGACCCAAAGATGTTTTGATTTTTGTGTACTGAAAATGCAATTTTATAATCGCCTTCAAAACTAATTTTGTGTCCAATAAATAAGTTGTACTTTAATTGCAAATATTAAGCGAGTCGTGAATAGAGCAGTGAGTTATCACAAACTCTACTTATTTTTGGAATTTTTGTGAAATAATTACTATATTTTTGGTGAGAAGTAAAGCCAACGTTCGAAGTGAACGGTCGATCACTGGAAGAAAACTCTATATATGATTGTCAAAAGTGTACAACAAATTAGATGTTTTGAGTTACACCTGAAATGTGTGCGAACTGACTCAGCACTAGTGGAGACTAATCATCCGAACCCATAACCCATCCAAACGATTGGTATTCAGTTTTATTGCACTCAAATGGAGGTAATACTCATAAAACTAATAAAATAAATATTCCGATCATTTTCTGTTTCAAAAATTATTAACATTTGACTTAAGACTAGAGTAGATAATGAATGAAATGCAGAAATGATATCTATTATATTGCAAATAAATACCTTGCTAATTTATTTTGATTGCGAACATTTGACTAATTGTTATTGAATAGAATACATAAGATATGGACAACAATAATGATTATGTGATTTGTATTTTAGTGGATATTATTTGCTAAACATATAAGAGTTGAAATGTGTTTGAGTTATATTTGAATTACTCTTTACTCTTAAAACTTAGTTAATAGCAGTATCACAGTATCATTAGCAGTGGCTCCTCCTTACCGGGGAATGAGTGGATGGGACAGATATGCATAGCTATTGATAGGGGCAGCTATGCTTGATACAGGCCGTGCATAGGCCCCATAGGGTGTCATCATCACTCATCCCATGGGCTAAGACTTCTCTTCCTCGCTGAGTGTCTTATATTGTGAACGCATTGATTGGAATTAGTTATGAAGTGCTGTTTTGCTCTTTTTATGCCTTCAAATGTCTTCTATTGATTGTATATTTTGTTGCTTTTAGTTCAATGAGATTACTATTTATTGTTTGCAAGTCTTTATTTATAAGTTGTTTTAATTTATTTATTTTGATTTCTATTTCGCTCTTTTATTTCAAATGCAATCATTTATTTTTAAGTCAAATTGAATATTGAATTTGTGTCACGCATTTGATGTCATCCGTAATAAACGCACGAAATTTTTGAAGAATTTTTTGGCCTAAATTGTATTAAATTGAATTCCTCTCAAAAAACTTCATTAAATTGTATTATTAATCGAAACAAAACGATTTCATCCATGAATTTAAAGTTTCATTACTTTTTTAAATGCTTTTCGATTGAATTTATGTGTTGAGAGAATTGAGAGAAACAAACACTTCATACGAAAAAACGGTTCAATGAATTAAAAGTTAAAAGTCTTCACAAAACAGCTCTGAATTTTGAAACCAAAGTAATGAAGATTTTATTGAACCGAAAACTATTATTGGGTTCAAAAGGTGTGCATAAAAATTGTTTGCTTTGAACTAATACTACAATACTTGTGAACACTAATTAATAAACTGAAAATTCAAACCTCGAAATGTTGCGGACAGACTCTCCAGCGGGAACGCCAACAACACTGGTAGGTCTAATAGCTATATATCACTACTTCTGGGCAACTATTCTTCACACAAATCTCTCTCTCTCTCTCTCTCTCTCTCTCTCCTAATTTATTTTGAAGACAAAGCGAATGAGTAAATCATGTTTTAGTTTCATTGAAATCGATTTTTTTTTTAATGAAAGCGCTTTTATATCTCAATTCTGTTGGTTGTGTGCCATCTCTGTCTCCCCTCTACTTCTGGCAGTTCTTTGTCGAGTTCTTTGGCCTCCATTTCCATTAAATTTTGTTTGTCCGTCACGTATAGTATATATCTTGACTAAGACTATGAGATTTGAGTTTGACTTTTGCCGGCAAAAGATCCTCTTTTTTGGTCATTTTATGTGAAACGCAATTCAAAGTCAGAGCAATGAACTGAACTTTTGATTCTTCATTACCTATACTATAGTCGAAGCTCTCATACATTTATAAATCGCCTCATTTTTCGACTTATAAACACTTGTTATCGGCTTTTTCACTCAAAAGCAGAGTTTTAACTGTTTTTGAATGAAAAAAATAGCAAATATTTTTGTTACTATATTTCCTAATGTGAACTAACATTAGATATGAATCGATTAGAAATAGTGTGCGTACTATAAGACACTTCTCTCTCTCTCTACTGATGACATTTCTTTGTAAAAACACAATAATTTCCATAAACATTATGCTCTGAAGTCAACAAAGAAGAGACAGAAAAAAGAATGAAAAATATGTGGAATGACATTTGCAAGATAGTTTAGGCTTTGCTTGGCTTACCCTCACTGTAATGCACTCTTCAACTAATGGTTTCCACAACTTTTGACTCATTAATGGTGTCACAGAAATGACTACAATAATAATAATATTGTTTTTTACTCCATTCAGGCTTTCGCTTCGGTTTCAAGTATTTAAAAAAAAGTCTCTCTCTCTCTCTCTCTCTCTCTCTCTCTCTCTCTCTCTCTCTCTCTCTCTCTCTCTCCCTGCTCTTTCGCAGTGACTATCAGCACATCTTCATTTTGAAGTGAAGTGAATCGGCCAACAATTATGGTCATCAAAGAGTATTCTTTTCTTTTAATGAATATTTATTGGTCGCCCATTAGTTTGGGTTCAATGAATGTCTGCATAACTTATCAATTGTTGGCGTTATGTGAATATCAATCAATTGAGAGAAGCCTTCATTCAATGTAAACAATAAAAGCATTTGAAGTTTGAGAGACATTAATGTCAATGTTTTATATAATTTGAGTCACAAAATATACAGTTAAAGAATCAAAGCATTAAGAATACAATTAGCTCTAGTACATCTTATTATTATTTGGAAAAAATTTAAAAATAAGATAGTAGCATTGCTTGCTTCAATAAATTTTCACTTTTCATATTATCTTTTTTATTATTATTAGAATTACTCTTATCTCTAATCTTCAAAAAAATAAGAGACACTCTTTTAGTAATAGAAAATATAAGTTTAAAACATTAAATTTGACTTGCTCATAAATGAATGATCTGTTAAATGATATTTTCAAAGTAATATCACTTTAAGATTAAGGCTAAAATCGAAGGTATTCATCATGCATTCATCATGCACAATTAATATATTATCAAGTTTAATACTTCAATTAGAAAAAAAATGAGTGAATCCAAGTCTTTTAATCAATTGATTTAAACAAGATCATATGTCATATAAAGCGATTAAATATGAACTGATTTATATTGTTTTTGTATCAAATTTCTTGATCGCTTAATTGGTCTCTAAATCTAAAGTTAATTTTAAAAATGGATTTATATTTTTGGAAAGTTATGAATCAAATGAAAATCATGTGAAAGATATTGATTATCAGTGATTATTACCAATAATTATATTCTGTATTTGTTTTTGTTTTCCGTAATTTGTTTTCAGGTAAACAGTATTTTACTGAATGATGAATGCCTTGAATAACAGTTTTTGAGAAAATTGTCGATCAAATATCTCAACAAAATAAGGATCTAACGATTATTGTCTGGAGTTTGAAAACAAACAAATTTTTCATTACTTCCCACAAATGAATCGTAAATTATTTGTAAAGTTTGGAACAAAAATTCCTTTAAAAACATTTCAATTCTGGAAATGATTTCTAATGGAATAAAAAATTTAGAAATAATCAACGAATTCCTCAAATAATTTACAGTAATTTGCCATAAAATTAAGTTTGTAGTTTAGCAAGAACATAAGCACCTAAAGCCTGTGGGCACACCTGCACATATTAGTCGTTTTAGGCTTTTTTATGGTGTGTATGGGTTCACAAATCTCTGAAATAACATCTTTTAAATTCAAAGAAAAAATCAAATAAAAAGTAAATTTTGGTTCATATCTAAAGTATTTGATTCATATTCTGTGTTATTGGTGTTAAAGTAATTTGAAACTAGTAACTTATAGTAACTTATTTGATGGCTTCTGTTTAAATTTGTTGTTTGTTGTGGGCGTAAAATGAAGTCTTGAAACGAGCCTAACGTGCGATTCTTAAAGGTTTGAGGCAAAACAATGTCGGCAGCGATGGCTCTGATTATTCTTTTCAGCTCTTCTTCAATGTCTGCCTCTTTACCTAATTTTCTCTTTCATTGCTCTCCAAATGAAAGTCTTGTAAACAGAGTTGCTTTTCATCAACACTTTTCTCAAATTGACTTTTGGTTTATTTCTTTTTATATCTATTATTATATATTATAATAATTTAATTGTGTTTTACAACTATACAACTGAACAAATGCCGGCCTTTTTTCCCTTTTGGCGCTTAGATCTCAAATCATAATAACAATCAAAATATGATACTTATGTAAACAATAGCCTTAATTATTTGAGTTTTGCTGACTTATCATAATCTTATGTCAATTGTTTTGTTGATGAATCGTATTTGAGATATAATTGTAATTATTTCTAATCAAAAATCGATATATCAATTGACTGACAATTTATGAGAGATTTATGTTATTCTTAGAAAACATAAAAGAGAGTCGTTGTTATGAATGCATACGAAATGCACCTGCTATTTGCTATTTGCCATGTACCATTTAGCATTTGATTTTATGGATAATTTATCCGGAAACCACTCGATGGACGTTAACATTGGTTTAAAGCGGTCGTGATTTTTATGTATCCATAGATTATGTAATTCGAGGCATTCAATCAAATGCTATTCTCTCCGCCTTTTCTTAATAATAATAGGTTTGAAACGAATTTTTTCCCAGAGAACTATCATATACTTATGTGGTAGCAATACTCCGGTGCCATTAGGTTCGGCCCTTTATGGCTCAGACATTATAAGTGATTGGTATTCAAGGGAGGAGATCACAAAAATTACATTAACGATAGTGTTTATCAACTAATGTATACATTGTTTTTAAAATCTATTCAATTGTTAGAAATTCAACGACTCTTCTCATTATTTACTGAAAGTTTGGTATAGATTTCAGACAAACATAATTGACATCAAAAGGCATCGTTTAATGATCTTTCGATATCTTTATACAAATCAAGTCTGAATCCAATCAATTGAAGACATTTCAATAATGATAATAATTATTGTCATTACATTACATCATACAATTGATGTGTAAATCGTTGAAAGAAATGTTTTTAAAAAACTAATAATACATTTTCTATCGAAAAAAAGTCAAATGAATAACAAAAACTAAGTGTGAAAAGCGATGAATCATATTTTGGGTCTTTTTTTTGTAGAAAAGCGATAAAAATTATGTTTGTCTGAAATTTTATATAACACTTTGAAATAAGATAAGAATTTGTTTGGTGTCGGGTCTCTATTAGGACGCGCGCCCGTGGGGTGCGATTTGAGCACAATTGATGACAAACTCCATTTGAGACTAACATTAAGTTTTATGTTCGCATTTCATAATAATTGCATCAAATTTTTGCTTCATTTCTAACACTGTTTGGAATTCCTTCAAAATAATCGATTGAATACTTTTGTTAATACAAATTAATTTATCTAGATGATTAATCAAATTTACTTCGATTAAATTGATTAAATTTTAATCGATTAACATTATTATTAGTCAACTGACAAAAGACTCAAAGAATTGCTTTCTTTCGGTAAACAAAGAAAATTGGTTTTGTTTTTTAGATAAACTAAAAGTTTATTTTTTAAGAGATTTTTGAAAACAATAATCTTTAGAGTAAAGTAATGGATATCTAAAGAAATGTTTTGAGTACTCATATGAACAGAATTTGAATCTTAAACTAATTTAAAGTTAATGTACATTAAAATTATGGACCTGTGCTATCATTAAATGATAAGTGAGTGAAGAAGAATTTGTAAATACATTTGTAGACAGTATTGCAGTTGAGTTAAGTTCGACTAATTTGGGTGTTTGGCTGAGCTATTGCTTTGGTGGTGGTGCTGGTGGTGGTGCCAATTCTGGTCAATGTCGATGATTGTAAGGCCATAATTGCGACATTTCTAAGATATTGTGAGGAACGTGCGATTGCATACATAACGAACTCACTAAATGATAGGGGTCTCAATATTTGGTGTACCCCTCTTATGGGGTATCGCCATTATTTTTGAGGGCTATTACTTGGCTCTTGCAATGGATATGAGTCTGAGTCTCTCCACTATAATAAGCAGTGTTTAGTTAAGTTTAGTTGAGTTTTTCGTTCAAACGACTGCCTCCTCCCAAGTTTTGCATTTAATTGCATCCCTAACCCATAAAACAAATGGTTTTTTGCGCTACACTTTACATATTCACCTGCAATACATAGACTGCTATACTTTGCAATACATTCACTAAATATACGTTTGATTATAGATAGGAAATAAAAATATGCTTAAAATTATCCGAATAAAGA
This sequence comes from Chamobates pusillus, assembly GCA_034699945.1. Lineage (NCBI taxonomy): Eukaryota > Metazoa > Arthropoda > Arachnida > Sarcoptiformes > Chamobatidae > Chamobates > Chamobates pusillus. The sequence continues at coordinate 23,614 of JAQGCQ010000036.1, forward strand.
AAAAACGAAACCCAAAGTAAAAAATGAACTTAATTTATATATAAATTACCCAGACATATATTTCTCTCCGTGTATATGACCACTGATTTGTGTGCTGATCATAATGTCATTCATTATTGCGGATAATTTTGCTGATAGATATCCAAATAACATGTTTCATATTATCTGAATTTATTATTTCTTTATTAACAATTCAATGCTTTATTTCTTGGAATAAATTTTAACTGCAATTCATTCGTAATTTCAAATCAAATCAAATTGAAATTCTCTTTTTCATTGCAATTGATTTTTCAATACTCTTTGCTTATCATTCGGTTCTCAGAATAACTCTTTTACTGATATTTGCTTCAAATTGAGTGTAAAAAATAAATGTCTTTTCTATCAATCATTGATATCCATAACAGCACTAAATCAATGTTAAGTTATCCTGGATTTTGGATAACAGCTTAATGAGTAATACATTGCCATGCTAATCTTTGAGACCAATAATTAGCTAAAACACGTTTGACTTTTTTTTTTATTAAACATTAGAATAAAGATTCCTACTTAGGAATAATTTATCTAGTTACTTACTTTGTGTTATGCCTTTATTATATGTTTTTCACTTTTAAATATTATGCGAATAATTTTCGAGAGTTTCATAAAAATTAAAACATTTTGAAATTGCGATCAAATGTTAGAGAATTTATCAAAACAAGTAAAGCATTCATTTGAGTGTACGCTCTGTTATGCAATACATGACATCCCTTTCATAATAATTATTTAAATTGTAATCTATTTTTCATTTTGACTACAATTTTATTCGAAATTAACATTTATATTTGAAAAATCCAAATAAATGGCCAATTTTGACTTGCTAATTTGGTTTTACACTGTTTTTTGTTTGATTACGAAACTTTAAAAATGAAACATAACTTCCGATATTTTGCAACAAATAATTGAAAGACTATTTGAGAAAATTATTGTCAAAAAATGTTTATTATTTATGATTAGACACTAATGAGACAACAAATTACTTCATTTTAGCCGAACATTCGTCAAAGTGTCAACTATTTTGAATTTGAATCTTGATTGATTTTGAATTTGGATGAGAACAGCACAACATAAAAACATTTAATGTTTTTTCATTTTGAAGGCAAAAAAAAGATTATTTTTAAATAATATTTTTTATTTAAGCGAATTTTGAATCTTTGCGACAATAAGTGGATTGGAATAAGGTGCATTTTATATCAAGGATAATCAATTTGTGACTTTGGTCTGACACGCATTGGTTTAATGGTGTGCTCACAACTACTATTGGTTGTGATGTTTGGCCGATGTATCTTAAGTTACATTTCACTCATTTAGAAATTGAAAAATAGTAACAAAAGAAAGAATATCTGAATTCATAACACTATTGAACAGTTTTGATAGTATGACCGGTGCTTTTGGTCACAGCAGGCATTCCTTGTAAACCACTCCACAGGGTTTCTGAAATTAACTTTCGATCGCCTTTTTTTGTCCGATAATTGTCTGAAGAGCTGTGAGCCGAGAGTTGTGCCAATCACTAGCCTTTCCTCTAATGTTAATTTCGATGAATGCATATCGGAGTCAGAATTCAAAGTCAGACTTCCATTCACTTCCAAACTGAGAACAATCAGAATTCAGTTAACATTTACTTATATTCTTCGTTGTCTTACAAACAAAACTTATTATTTTCTTTTCAAATGAGAAACCAATGTTTGGCACAAAAATCAATTTTTCAAAATCTTTTCAAAAGAAAGTTCTGACAGAGTTTTATGGTTTGTGTTTCAAAATGTTTTACATTCACTAATAATTACTAATTATTATGTTAAATGAGCTAGATTATTAAAGCATTAGAATAAAGATTTAAAGACTGACCAAAGACTGACCACCCAATGGAGTAACTCTAATGAGTTGAACAATTAATTCAATAAAATTGATTTAAAAAATTCAATTTTAGCGGAAAAATTTGCTAGACCATAATATAATTTGATAAAATATATAAATTATAAGCTTTCAAATTCTAAGAATGTTCTAGTTTAGTTTAATATTGCAATTAAATACTAAGATTTCAGAAGCATTTTAAGTGGAATTTTAATAATTATACGAATTTTCAGAGACTTTCAAACCCTTAATAAATGTTAACGAAGACGAGCGGAGAGCAGACGATGTCCTCACTTCTAAACCTGCATTTCTTTGAAGACTCCTTTCAATAGGCGGTCGTCCCCTCTATTCAATAGGCATTACTTTTCCTTTTAGTTTGTATTTTATCTTTTCTTTTCGTAAAATAATTGAATTGCTTTTGCTTTCAATTTAGAGGTAAAACCAATTTAAAGTCATTCTATTTTATCAAAAAGAAAATATTGAATTCATTTCCTTTAAAAAAATATCCAATAATTGAATTCTAACAAAACTATCATTTATTGGAAATGTTTTCATCAGAAAAATTCAGTATTAATTCAATTAAAATTTGCAATAAAAACATATTAGTTTTTTCTTGCAATTTTTGAAATATACTAGTTTCTCATTAATATACTTAATTTTGATGTGTGGCTCATTTAACTTATGTTGTCCTTGGTCTGGAGAGTATCAGAATAAATGAGCAACATCAATCAAATTTAAAATGAATGCATGCAACCAAGTATCAATTTTGATTTCAAATAAAGAGAAAGAATATCTCAAAATATTGTGACTAAACTTCTTTGAAATACAAATCTTAACTGAAAAGAGAGAGAATTGAAAGTATTTATTGTGAATACAATTGTTTTGAGTATTTGTCGATAGAATGAGTTTAAGTTTAAGGACTTTATTGCAAAGAAAAGCAATTGAATTGATGTTAGTCTCAACTCATTAAAAGTAATACCATTGAGAGTGAGTGCAATGGTATGTCATAAACCCATTTTGCTATTGAAATAGTGGTACCAGAAATAAGTTTCGATTGTTATCGTCCACCAGAGAGTCGGTAGAGTTGGTTGAGTTGGAAGAGTCGGTCGCTTTTTATTTGTTGTAAATGTTGTGTTACCTTGAGATGTGACATTCACTGTGATAAGGGCTACCACTCCAATACTCCAAACAATAATACTAATGCAGGTGAATGTGAACTCCAATCTCAACATTTAAAATGTTTTTTACGCGTTTAAATACTAGTGCTGTTTAACTGAGTTGTAAATCTGGCCGACCGTCCCTTTCGTTGTTTAGAGAGCACTGAAAAAAGCCAACGAAAGTCAACTGTTTATCAATCAAAATATCAGTTCCCATAGAATTCTTAGAAAAGTTGCTCCAAACTGACAAAGAAAAGACAATTTAATGCTATTATCAGCTAAAAAGACTTTTTTCTAAACTACAAAAATTGGTATTTTTTAGATCTAAAGATCACATGAATTATTCAACTCTAATGAGAGTTCATTCGTTCATTCATTTCGATAGAAAATTATCTTATTTTTTGTCGAAATTCAAAATAAATAATTGGAAACTCTGTATAAAACATAATTTGAGAAAATATGACTGAAGACCTAATTTGAATTTAAAATATACTAGACTAATTTGTTTCGGGAATATCTATCATAATTCTTGTCAGATATTTTTGCAACGTTTGAATCAAATCTGTTTTCAATTATAATTGAATTCGTTTTTTATTCAAAATCGTAAAAACAATCAATAATTGTCGTCAAATCTGTGAAAAGAGTTAATAATAAAGTGTTATTTGATTATCTCTTTTGTTGGAACCGTTTCCGGTGAAAGAGACCATCAATTTATGGAAAGTCGTAATGAGATATAACTTTGTAAAGTGGAACAACAGGTGGCTTTCCTAAACCTAAACCTATTCCAATATATTTTTGGTTTCATATCCTGTTTGACTTTATTTTTCAATGAGTGCTCAGATTATTCATCTCTTCTCCAATATTTAAGAGATGGATGTGTGCGAAGACATCCTTATTTAGAATACCCACTAACCTCTAAACTGGAACCGTATGATAATTGCCTCTTAGGCTATGATTTACTACAAATTAGTTCTTAATGGTCACAATTTTAACCAGGTTACATCTCAAATGCAAGTCATATCCATTTACTTTTCTAGTGATAAGCGGTGATCAAAATTGTTCTTGTTCAACATTCTATTTATTGTTCACCTCTTCACAAACATTATTTTAAGGTCTCTTTAATTTGAAAACTTTGTGAAAAATTGTTCTTTTTTTTGAGTCAACACTTTTTAGAGAATAATTAGTTTTTAGACAGAAATGAGAGCCAATTAAAGTTAACAACTTTTGAGACAATAAATGAAGAATTTTTAGAAATGTGTGAGAGTTTAGTCACATTTCATGCATTCGAGTGAAGAGAGCAATAAATTAAAGGCTCAACAGTTGTCGGACTATTCGTAAAACTCATTAAATTTTGTAAAGATTTTATACCAACAGTTAATTTACATTTCATTTTATGCCTCCTTTTTATATATATTTTGTTGTATTGATTGCAAGCATTGATTTCATCAATTCATAAAAAGGGGAATCCCTTTGAATTTTCAATTACAAAGTTCTTCTTCAGTTCATCGAAACTGAATTTATCCATTAAATGAATTCATAAATATTTAGCTAGTATAATTATAATTTTCAATTTCTTTGGAATTAATTCACTTAATTGTTTAAAAATTCAAAACTTTAAACCATTTTCTCTCTTTTGTTGACTATTTCTCAGAACAAAACTGAAATTTTCTTAAATTAACTACAAAACGACAAAATTAATTAATAATGTTATCCTGCTCAAATTGCCCATTAATTTAATATGAATGACTCACAAAGAATAAAAATGAATTTAGAAAAAGACCAAGTTGTCCTTCTTGTCTATGAACGCTCACTTTTAGATGTTTGAAATGCAATTTTGTTACTTTCAATAAATAAACAAATTGTTATTTCTAGTTGAATATGCCTAAAGTGCCTTGTTCAATTATGAATGATTATAATTATGACTGAGAACATAAAAAATATAATCGAGAGAAACAATATTTGATTAAAGCATTAGAAGACAATATGTTTTAAAATTAGTTAAATTGGATTTAAAAGGTTTAATGTGAAGACCGAGGATTTTGGCTCAAAAGTGAAGATGTTTTGAGAGATGAGCTGATAATCAAACAATGGATACATTGTCTGAAACTGAGATAAAAGCAATTTCCGATTCGGAAAAGTTTGAAATTTTAAGCATTAATTTTAATGTTTGAATGCATTCTCAAAGACAAGACATAAGCAAAACCTTGAAAAATATTATCGTTTGTCGTCTCTATTTGCGTGCAAACCCTTCTCTTAAGACAGCACAGGGAGGAGTGTTTCTGTGTTTTTCTTGGTATACACTATTTGCGTGTTAGAGCGCATACCTGTTGGAGTGAATATGAGCGCTGTCCTCAGCGAGGAATGCTTTAATCTTCGAGAGGAGGAACAGAGCCAGTAATTTGAAGAGCCTTAAAGTGAGCCCAAACCTGTCTGTGCAGAAAATATACAGAAAATGCATTGAAGAGAGTGTTGTGCATAGACTGAGAGCAGAGGCGGGCGAAGCGAGGCTTTAGATATGAAACAGAAATAGCAGAACAGGTGATGTCGAAGAGAAGGGAATTCGTTATAATCAATGCCTGAGGCGCACCCGTCCAACAGGTATTTTGCGGTGGGGGATGCCGTGGGGGCTCACAGATATTGCTGCGAGTATGTGGCCATTCAGGTTCCTGTTAGCGATGGTACCTGTGCTGTCCCTTCGTTTCTATAGCGGATCCTTTAGTGCTGTTGGCATTGGCTTTAAGTTATTTCTCTTAACATTAGACAAAAGGAACGGGACTGAGACTGGCTTTACTCTGACTGACTATTGCTGTGCGTCACTACCACTGCAACTCACAAACCATTTTAATGTTAGTTGTTTTGGACGCTCCGGGCCTTAATATAGAGTTGGCTCACCTGAAGGCACCAAAAAGACTCAGTGACTTTCAATCATATTTTTTATATCTATTGTGTTTTGGAGTGTAGGCCCTACAGCTCTGTAGGCCTGTAATGCCAGTCCGCTAAACATTACTGTATTTAGACCTTCGGGGCCAACAAAACGCCTCATATTTTCATTTAATTTAATTCACAATTCATTTATTTATTTATCATTTGTTTGAAAATTTTCTGTTGTTTTAAGTCTTATTCATTGAATTTGAAGTGAAAATCATTTGATTTGTGCCAACACTGCCTCAAAGTATCCAAAGTCTATCAATAAAAATATCCTTGGTCATGTTTTGGTAATTCAGGTCCAACTGTTTGATGCGTCCAAAGCGTGTGTAACGCGTGTTCACCAGAATATCCAAAATTATTGAATTGATATTCTGTGCAAATGTAGTCCATTGAATGTGGTTTTGAGTCAATGTTAACAATCGTAGCTTAAGGGCAGGTGCTCTCCAAATCTTGACCGACATAAGAGTGCCTTCCAGTTATTGTTATTCTTTTGTATACTCAAAGTGTGATCAAAAGTTAAAAGACCTGTACTATTGTTTTTATTCAAACACTACTTTCACTCAAATCGAGTAAATTTTCGTTGAAAATATGTTTCAATGAATTTGATATAAATTAATATTTATGTGAATTGAGTGCCAAAAATAAGTTAACTAAAAGTTTGATAAAATGGCTCAACAACTCAGTCCATTAGATGGACAAACAGACAGTTCGAACGGCACTGCAAATGGTCGGTGCAAACGAAAAGGTGCCTCTGATGATAATGATGATGTGACCGGCAGTTCACAACTGTCCCCTCACTCACACTCTCATAAGAATGAGTTGCCTTCGTTCAGCTTAATTGAAACTCACGACGAGGTACTAAATGTCTATTTTATTGATATTTTATTTATTTTCAATACTTTTATTGAATTCAAAGTTAGACTTGACTTCAATTCAATGCCATATTTGTATTCATTTAGAAAACATTGAATTGATTGGAGTTTTTCACTAAAATAGATAAAAATATTGATTTATTTATATTTAATTATTTGAATATAAGTGGAGACGCTTTACATATATGTCTAAACATTACATAATATGATGACATGAGTAGGAAAGACCTGTGCGTCCTTGCCTTTGGGCATCACAATGCAAGGATATGGTGTAGTGAATGGCTGTGTGACTTTGGGCCTGATTTTTTGTATGTCTATATGAGCCTGGGGCATCTAAACAATGTAATTCTTGCACTTATATACTATTGTGAAGTGTGAGCAAAACGGGTCGTTTCTTCTTATTTGTGCTCTTCTTCCTGCCATTCCTGACCGCGATTGCAATGGCTTTCGTCTAAATTGTAAAGCAGTCAAAACTAGTAGACAACGCCTTTCCATGACTGGCCATAGGCTATAGGAAATATGTATGTGATCTCACTTTTGCTTTTCCTCGTCTGCCACTGACTGCCAGTCCTAAAGACTCAATGCCTTCAGCACTGAATGCATCAAAAAATAAAGTTTTATTTTTTCTTTCTTTTCAAACATTTTTTGTTGATTTCAATTAAATTGTAAACAAATCTGACGTTTTTGTGTCCGAATAGGAGCGCCGAGAGTTAGTTAGTGGTCATGGAGGAGGCCTGGGGCCTATCACAAGCATTGGTGGCGGGACGGCATCATTCAGCTCAACGCCGCGCCTCACACACACACCGACGTCGGCTGATTTCCAGCCGCCATATTTCCCTCCGCCATACAATTTGCCACAACAGCAGTTGGACTTTCACCATGCTCACGCCGCACATGCTGTCAATGCAGCCGCTGCCGCCGCAGCTGCTGACCCCTACTCACATCTAAACAGTTTGGGGGCACCACAACAGTATCATCAGTTACACCCAGCACAAACTGGAAGAGGAACGCACAATGTGCTGCCCGGCACCCGACGGGATGACTCGGACGCTCTGCACATACAATCGAATATGCATTCGGGACTTCATTCTGGTTATGGCGACGTCACCGTATCGGTTGCCAACGCAGGGCGGAGGGGCTCTGAAATGGTTTACGCCAATGTTCGACGACCCGATGTCCTCATGCATTCGGGACACCACACACTAAGTGAACAAGATTTGCTCAACCTTCATAATGCCGGTGCTCTGCCATCGCTCGACGACCAACAGGTTTGTGACTTTTTATTTAAATTCGGTATTAAATGCATTAAACGATTGAATTGATTCGCATTTGGATTAATATAACGACTTTCAGAACGAAAATAAGCCAAACATTAAACCGATTAACAAATTATCTGAATTTCAGAAAACATTTTTCAGGTTCTTATCATTAATTTAGAAAAAACTGGAGTTCTCTTAAATATTATTTATACTAAGAATTCCTGAACCAAATATTTCTTTGAATTAATAATTAATTGTTGTCAATATAATATTAGTAATGTATCATGCTCATTGACAAGTTTTAAATAAGTAAAGCGTTAAACCCATTATTTGCGTCTTAAGCACTGCATACTTAAAAAGCACTTTTTGTGGATTACTATTCAAATGATGTTCATATGATGTACCGTATTTTCGCGAATATAAGCCGCACCCATGTATAAGCCGCACAAAGAATATTTTGATTTAACAAAATTTTTCCATGTATAAGCCGCACCCATGTATAAGCCGCATGTTTGTGCATGTTTAACTTTTTCATTAAATTAAAAATCACTTTCAACCTGAACTCAAATATATTATAAGTCATAAATGATTAAACCAAGAAAACGCGCCCGAAACTCCAGAATATGTAACAAATGGTTCAAAAAAGAGAAAAATTCACGAATACTCTGACAATAACAATGATTCTGAACCCGAAGTAGAATCTGATGTAGAACTAGATTCAATTCTAGGCATTATTAGCGATATTATCGAATCTTTTACTTTTGAATTAGAAGAATTTGACCGATTTGATTGATTCTATTGAGTTCGAATATTATTTTCCATAAATGTTCAACTTTTTTCTTGTATAAGCCGCACCCCATGTATAAGCCGCACTGCTTCATTTTTCGAAAAAACCAACTTTAAAACTTGTATAAGCCGCGGCTTATATTCGCGAAAATACGGTATATCCTTTATATTGTCAAGAATTACATATATTTTTTATTAAACCTATAAATAGACTCTATTCAATAGAGGATTAAATACATGGACTTAACCTTGCCAATTTCTAGGTGTCACTAAATTGTCTTCTGAATCCTGGAATAAAACTAATAGTATTTTAAAGACAACAGAAATAATTGTAATGAAAAATAAAATAAATTCAAAGTCTTTTACTATTAATTGTTCGCTAATTTATTGAAACCCAAAATTTAATATTAATTTGAATAAAGTGACGATCTTTTAGTATATCTTTTTGTAAGTCACACCAATTATAAGTGTTGAAGAATTGAGCATGCAAATATTATATTTGAAATGAGTTAAATTAAGAAAATATATTTGATATGAAGTCCAATCATTTTCTAATACATAATAATACATAATATAATATATTTGTTTCGATTTTAATCACTGGAAGTAATTCTAGACTTTCTGATTATTTATGAAATATCGAGTCATGCAATCATTCATTTGGTGAAACCCAAGAGATTCCACAAAATTCCTTATCATAGAAGAAGTTGAGTGCGTTTCACACACTTATTATTTTACTTTATGTTCAGATTATGTTAGAAGAAGAATAGATGAAGAATAGATGAAGACAAATATGAAGACAAATATGAGAGCAATCATTTTCTAAGAAAATATGTGCTTAAACTATTCAAAAGGATGCTCACTATTGGTCCAGTGGTTGTCCATACATACATACATACATACATACATACATACATGCTTACATGTATGTATAGGATAGTTATATTAGAATGAGAAAAGGTAACAATTTTTTTCATATTCTAAATCTAATAAGAATGTATATTTTTAACATTTAATATAAACTAGATAACCCGTCTCTCTCTCTCTCGCTCTCTCTCTCGCTCTCTCTCGCTCTCTCTCGCTCACTCTCTCTCTCTCGCTTTCTCTCTCTCTCTCGCTCTCTCTCTCTCTCTCTTGCTCTCGCTCTCTCTCGCTCTCTCTCTCTCATCCTTACCTCCTCCACACCATCACCCACACCTAAAACCTCACACACACCTCTACCCTCACCCTGAGATTAGAGGCTTCATACATACATACATACAAAAACACAAAATTGTATTTAATACGTTGAATGATTTATGTTAAATGTATTTGTTGTGAATGTCATGTCATTTGAAGACATTTCAAATGATTTCTTTAGCAATGAATTCGAATAAATAGAAAAATAGAGAGAATTTGTT